>JAWNNB010000843.1:0-16065 GCA_035043285.1 Drosophila subsilvestris | reverse complement strand
AATTTTTTCGGTCTGATTCGAGAATGGCTTGTTTCTTCTTGTACTGTGGACTCCACACACAAGAACAGTATTCCAGAATCGGACGAACCAAGGAGACGAGACATACAGTGACATACGGGTCGTCCAACTCTTTGCACCAACGCTTTATGAATGCTAGAACACGCTTAGCTTTATTTACAGTTACAGCTACATATATGGCTATTAAAGCAAAATATATGATTGAAAAGAACTCCAAGGTCATTTGAACTCGAAATTCGTTCGAGGGCATGATTTCCAAAATGCGGAGCGCGACGGTAAAAAGTTATAAGTTTGCATTTAGAAAGGTTCAGAAAAGGAGATTTGTTGAACACCAAATTTGCAACAAGCCTGTGTGTAGGTACCAATCAGAGTAGGATAGATCGATTTTAACATCGTCCGCGTACATTAGTGTAGAAGAGTATGTTATATCTTGAGGAAGGTCATTCACAAATAAAATAAACAGAAGTGGACCTAAATGACTACCTTGTGGCACTCCTAACATTAACGACATTTGACATCACATTAGTAAACAAAACACGTTGTGTGCGGTTAAAAAGATATGAAGAGATCCAGTTTAAGCCATTAGTGGGGAAACCAATTAAAGAGAGCTTATGAATCAGCAGAGAATGGTTCACGGAGTCAAAAGCCTTGCTAAAATCCGTGAAAATTACGTCTGTTTGCAGTGAGCTTTGAATTCCTCGGTTAATTATTGAAGAGAACTCGGAGAGGTTTGTCGATGTTGATCGACGTTTAAAAAAACCGTGCAGCGATGGAGATATCAAACTACTGCATAGGTGTTGCAAGTGGCTGGCAACAAGAAACTCAAGCAGCTTCGGAATGGCGGAAAGCTTTGCAATACCTCGGTAGTTCTCAATGTGAGATCTTGAACCCTTTTTGTGAAGCGGAATGATGTAGGATTCATTTTAAATCACTGGAAGACAAGACAGTTCCAATGATAGGTTGAAAAGATATGTCAAGGGTTTTCATAAGGACTGCGCATAGTGTTTTAAAATACAACTTAGCACCTTGTCTGGACCCGCCGTGAATGATATGTCAATAGTTGACAAACCATCTAGAACATCACTTTCCTCAAAGAAAGGCAGAAAAATGCTGTTGGCATGAGGTAAATGGTAGGGATACGGAGTGGATGCGTGGTAGATATGTGACGAGTACTTTGATTGGAAGAAGGTGGCAAATAAACTTGCAACACCAGCAGCAGAAGATTCTGATTTGTTCTGATAATGAAAGGATGGGGGAAATGCATTGGACTTACGTTTTACGACTTTACGAACGAATAGAATTTTTTTGGATCACTACGAAAATTTGTACTACAACGCGAAAGGTATTGATTATAATAAAGACTCTTAACAGTAAGGAATTGAGAACGAGCAGAGGAATATTGGGCAAAGACAGACTGTACTGGACTGGATCCAGTATTCTGATATTTTGTATTGAGTCTAGTTATTCTATTATTTAAATAAGACAAATTCTTGGAGAACCAGGGAGGTTTTGACGAAACAGATTAGATTACAGGAACATACATATCAAGGGCGTCGTTAATGGTGTCATAGACCGAATTGACTGTTTCGTCAATGTTCGGTAAAACATGGAGAAACGTCCAGTCAACGTGCGAGAGTTGGAGACTTAGCTCAGCAAAATTAGTTTTCCGACAACACTTTATGCCAGGGACCGTAATCATTATAAGCTATAGTTTAAAAATCACACAATAATAATTTTTTTTAGTTTTTGGGATAATCATTATTGATAATAATTATTTTTATTAATTATTATTAATGATTATCCATAAAAATTATGTTTGAGCAAAAAAAATAAAACTCAAAAATAATGATTAAATGTTGAGTTTTATTTTTTCGCTCAAATATAAAACTCAAAGTTAAATAATGAAAATATCATGGAAAGTTGAACAAAAATTGATACATATCCTTACTAATTAAGTGAAGACGAGCAAAAAAAAAAACAATTTAAAAAAATTCTCAGGTTGGAAATGCATGCATGTACAAAGCAAGCAAGATTTTCCACAATTGAGCCAATTGAGCCTATGTCTTGCTATATTTAGTTAAGAAGCACAAATACAAGGCTCAACCTCAATATCTTACAAACATACATATATACATATTTTCATAAAAATATGAGAATTTTTTTTAAAATTGTTTTTATTGTCTTGACTTAATTAGTAAGGATATGTATCAATTTTTGTTCAATGATATTTTCATTATTTAACTTTGAGTTTTATATTTGAGCGAAAAAATAAAACTCAACATTTAATCATTATTTTTTAGTTTTATTTTTTTTGCTGAAACATAATTTTTATGGATAATCATTAATAATAATTAATAAAAATAATTATTATCAATAATAATTATCCTAAAAACTGAAAATTTAAAAATGTTGGTGGATTTGCATGGTTTATCCTTAGAGCAGTCTATAGGTCTATTTAGTTCTTCTGTGCGGCTACTTTAAGTGAATGATTTTTTCGAGATAAAAAAAAAATAATCATTATTTACGGTCCCTGCTTTATGCGGCTAAGTTCCATGGGATTAGTAGCGTAACTGGATCGGACACACTCAAGGTATATCGCTAAAGTTGGATGGTAGGGGTCTTCAGGAAGTGATACTGGACTTACTCTGGAGACCGTAGCAAGAGCAGCATCACAAAAAACATAAGGTATAGGAGTCTGTCCCTACTATTTCTAATGGAATTAATTTGGACAAGGGAGACTTCGGTAAGCCCATCGATAAAATCGTTGGGGTAATTTGGTAGCAATAGGTTATACTCGTCACTAGGCAGCCAAGAAAGAAGTGGTAAGTTACACAGTCTACAATGGGACTGCAGGCAGTTTGCAACGGGTCTCCGTCAACCATACAACTGAAAGGAACTGGCTTACTCTCACTGCCGCCTGGATTCACTGCTCGCAATACAGAAATAAGCATTAGTATATGGACAAATTAAAATAAAAGTTAAAATAGACGTTTTTTTGTCTTTCGATATCCAGACCAGAATTGGCATAATAGTGAAAACTTCGAGCTGAACTATTGAAACTAGAGGTAGTGTAACCTTGAAAATGACATGTGTGGCCGTCGGCGTTTCTTCGGCTCGCATAAGCCGGTATAATTGGATCACATTTTGTGTGGTGACAGGCAGCGTTTGATCAGCTGGCAAGTGTTCCCGTATTTGGTCTAGTTGCTCTCTTAATTGCTCAGGAGATACTAGCATTGGGATTATTGTCCGATGGTGAATCCCAATTAATATATCTGGTATGTCGGACTGCATACGTTGAGGACTCGTTGTTAGCAGAGTTAGTTGTGCTGTGAGCCCTAGGTATGACTGAATTAGATGATCGCCGTGATAGCTTCCTTTTCTCGGCTGATGTTCCAATACTTTTAGGCGGTGGTCAATGCCTGACTTATCCTTCCTGATTACGTTCATTGTGGAGTCGACAATTGACGTTTCATTTCGTAGTAGATGTGGCAGAAAGTCTTCGTTGGTTTGTACCTTTTCTATTACTTCGGCCATTTCCTCAGAATATGTAGAGTCAAGTACACCGAACAGCTGGTGTGCCAAGTTTCTTACAGCGGTGATCTGCGTTGCCGGAAGGCTTTTATGAGCATATTTCCTGTTTGTAGTTCTTTGTACAAATGTTGAAAGCTTGAACATTTTTTACATTTTTTGACATGACTTGCATATCCCTCCAATATGGATCCAAGTCGTAGTATATAATCATGGTCCATTCGGAAGTGGTCTTTCTTGAGGTTCCAAGTTTCGCATAGAATATTCCAGGCTTGTTTGCAAATTGCGTCACATATATTGATTGTGACAATGCTAATGGCAGCATAAGAAGTAACACAAACAATGTGGATGTTAGTGTAGGTAACAATAACCTTTTTCGCTGTGTTGGTTGTTCCTCTGTTTCCGCAATGTCTTTAATATTTTTGGAGCGTTTTGGTGCGACCTCTTTTAAGAATAATGGGGCGAGCCGACTGGTTGTACATGGTTGTCTTGCCCAGGATAAGTTTTGATGATGCGACCCATTGTCCACTTCATTACTGGATGGTTTTCTTCCTTCACCAAAACTAATAAGCCTTCGGTTACGTTTGGAGAGGTGGTCTTCCATTTGTGCCGAGTTTGTAGTTCGTGGAGGTATTCCGTAGACCATTGTTTCCAAAATGCATGTTTTAAGCGGGACACCAATCCCCAGGGCTTAACCAGAGTTTTTTCTTGACGATAAGGATCAGGAAATGCCCTTGAGTAAGCGCATCCATTGAATCGTTTGACATTGGAGTTGTGGGTCGGGAGTTGAGAATTGCCTAAATTTCAATTATGATGGTGTTCAGCTCCTCAAACGTCAAGGATGCTGTTTCTGTGGTTGTAATTAGCATCCTTTTCGCTGATTTTACTGAAGCTTCCCAGAGGCCACCAAACGATGAAATGAAGAATGAAGAATAAATTCATGAAGATGGAATGAGGAATGAATTTAAAATCCACTTGCTTTTTGTTGCAATGATTTTTGATCAGAGTATGAGCCTTTTTGCTAAATATTGCTTCTTCCAATTCCTTTAGCTTGTTATTTGCGCCGACGAAATTTGTTGCGTTGTCACAATGAATAGTCTGAAAGTTTCCATGTCTGCTAATGAATCGCCGGAGTGCCGCCATGAATGCATCTGTGGTTAAGTCACTCACTACCTCCAGATGTACAGCCTTTGTCGATAAGCAGCAGAATACGGCAATGTATGCCTTATCTGGGCGCTTTCCTCGGATTTTATGGTGGATCATAATTTGTATTGCGCTTGTTTATAGGGAAAAACGAGAAGGAACGTAAGTCGCTTCTAGTCGCGACTCTACTTTACACCCGTACTCAGTCAGTATATAAATTTGTGAGCTTATGATTGAAATTAAAAGAAATTTTAAATTTTCATTTGCATTTTTTGCTACATTTTTTAACTACATCTACATCTAAAATGTAGATTTTACATGTAGAACAGCTATTCTACATCTACCATTTAGATTCTACATCTCCTCCGCTAGGGTTCTCCGCGCATTGCAAAGGGCAGAGTGTGTGCGAGCGAGAAGGTGAATATCATCAGCAACGCCAGAGGAGGTGGGGGAATCAACTGAAAATAATTTCTTCATTCTGGCCATAATAATTATCCGATCTGTATCAGATTCGGCAATCTGGTAGATATGGTCATTCTTTACGATAATGCGTTTTTAGTTTTATCGTATCTTCAAAATTGTGACTGCCACAGATTTTCGTTCTTTGTCAGGCGGAAGGGGCGGGGCGAAATTCTGAAATACACTTGTAACAGTGTGACATCACATGAGTCCGAAAACAAAATTTGGTTGCTCTAGCTCTTATAGTCTCTGAGAACTAGGCGCTCATCAAGACAGACAGACAGACAGACGGACGGACAGACAGACATGGCTCTATCGACTCGGCTATTGATACTGATCAAGAATATATATACTTTATGAGGTCGGAAAATTTTCCTTCTCTGAGTTACACATCCACTTTTACCACAAATACAGTATACCCCTTAACTCTTTTTGAGTACGGGTATAATAATAATATGCCTCAATTTAAATTTTTATACCCGTACTCAAAAAGAGTTAAGGGGTATACTGTATTTGTGGTAAAAGTGGATGTGTGTAACGCAGAGTAGGAAAATTTTCCGACCCCATAAAGTATATATATTCTTGATCAGTATAAATAGCCGAGTCGATAGAGCCATGTCTGTCTGTCCGTCCGTCTGTCCGTCTGCCGTCTGTCCGTCTGTCTGTCTTGATGAGCGCCTAGATCTCAGAGACTATAAGAGTTAGAGCAACCAAATTTTGTTTCGAGACTCATGTGATATCACACTGCTACAAGTGTATTTCAAAATTTCGCCCCGCCCACTTCCGCCTCCACAAAGGACGAAAATCTGTGGCAGCCACAATTTTTAAGATACGATAAAACTAAAAGCGCAGTATCGTAGAGAATGACTATATCTATCAGATTGCCGAATCTGAATCAGATCGGATTATTATTATAGCCAGAATAAAGAAATTAATTTTCAGTTGCTTCCCCCACCTCCTCTGGCGCTGCTGACGCTATTCATTCTCTGTCTCGCTCGCACACACTCTGCCCTGTGCAATGCGCGAGCAACCCCTAGCGGAGGAGATGTAGAATCTAAATGGTATATGTAGAATATTTGTTCTAGATGTATTATCTACATTTTACATGTTAACAAATGTAGCAAAAAAATGTAAAATGTAAAATTAAAAATTTTTTTTTAAATTTCAATCATAAGCTCATAAATTTATATACTGACTGAGTACGGGTATATAAGTAGAGTCGCGACTAGAAGCGACTCACGTTCCTTCTCGTTCTTTTAAATTTAACGGTTTAATATTAATAACTGCCCGAAGATAGGCCGTTAAAAATATAGGGTTTTGACCGTATGAGCTTTCACCGAGTTTTTTGACAAAACAGATGTTTTGATACCAAGTGGCAACGCCAGCCCTGTGTTTTGGATTCCATATTGCACTTATATTTATTGCCTATTTCTTTTATTTAAAATATATTTATATTTTATCCATCAATCCAATTCTTAGTATTGGATTCTGATAAAAGTGTGAATTTCTATATATAGGATTAGCACCACTAGTACCGACTTAGTGTAACCCAGTTACAAACGTGTATAACCTGACGTAGGTTTTACCACGATGGACTAAGTGGACCCTTCTCGACGCCCTTCTCGAACGGCAGCGTGCTCATACCGATTGCGGGAATTTAGCCCCTACCGTTCGGCACAATCGTGAGAGCAAAGTGGCCTCAGGATGGATTTCCTCACGCTGTGAGCCAGAAGGGAGATATCTCCGTTTTGACACGCTTTGACCTGTCCGGATGTACGGATCCTACATACGCATGACTACGTGTCCAAAAGCGGGTTCCATTTGGCCAGTGTATTCTTCGCCGCCAATGTACCGAAGTTATTGACCCCACTACCTCGTCAGCCGTTGCTGCTGGCTTCGCCCTGGACCAAGTACTCTGGTGCCGACTGCAGAAGTCTCGACGTGTAACAACCCAGTCCTGGGACATCGACCCAGCATCTGATTTAGTTTAAAGTGTATTTTGGCTTGTCCTTGTGCGGAAGCACTTTAATATTTTGAATTATCTCTGACATTCAGATTAATATGAATTCTCCTAATGTTTACCCTATTAGGTTCGGGTAGAGTTAGTTGTTTCTTAGTACATATGTACATTAAATTCATAATTATGAATTTCCGAAATTATCGTAGTGTGGTCATGAATTTATGCGTAATTTCTTTTTAGGGGCCATGCGAGTATCTGGGCGGAGGATTAGGGTGTAAACATAAAGAAAATAGATCATCCCATAACTCTAAAGATCGCGGAATTGGGGTGATCAAGGTTGGGTGGGCATTGGCTGTTGCAAAAACACTCGCACAGCTAACAGACATTGCAGTTTTTTCGTTTCCCCTTCCCATTAAGTTCCCATTCCTATGTTTTTCCCCTAGCCTTCTCATATCGTTTAAACGTCATATTCATAAGCCCATGTCGGAAAGAACTCCTACTACCGATA
The DNA here is from genome assembly GCA_035043285.1 of Drosophila subsilvestris. Lineage (NCBI taxonomy): Eukaryota > Metazoa > Arthropoda > Insecta > Diptera > Drosophilidae > Drosophila > Drosophila subsilvestris. Next base: position 8,449 of record JAWNNB010000843.1, on the reverse strand, counting down.
ATACAGCCGGAGCCAGCGCGTGCAACCTTATGATCATACAACCCAGACCAGCTCGAGTGGCACAGCTACAGCAACTATCGTTGCAGATGACATGCTACAATTATTATATTAATGGCGCCCAACGTGGGGCCCGATCCGGCCGGCCCCGATTATAAATAAACACTTTGGTCATTTATAACGCCTGACTTTCACCTTTTCTAGATCGTTTGTCCGTTTTTCTGTCTGAGTTATCCAATGGATACTTTGGATCTGTGTAAGCTAAACATGGCATACATGGCCTAGAATAGTATTAGGTTATACTGGTGTGTGGAAGGTCCTATAAACTGGAAGTGTTATAACTTTCATTGGTTATGCTCCGTGGTCAACGCTTAGCCTTACATGTTATACCTCAGTTAGTGATATTGCGTAGGAACTAGTGGCTAGCTACACCTGGAAACGACAGCATCCTCCAAACGTTATTGAGAAATTTGGCTGGGATGTCCCTTCTTAATATGGTTTTGATTGTCTCTAAGTAACCCTGAGAAGATTAACGAGTCGCAAGATTCAGTAAGCCTAGTTTACTTTGGACTTCTAAGCCTAATGGTTGGTTCCTACGATCCAGTACCGCATTAAAGACCTATAAGGCTGAGCTGACCTTTTTAGTTTTCTTCGGATGAGGGTTAAGAGTTAAGGGGTATATTGTAAATGTGGTAAAACTGGATGTGTGTAACGCAGAGAAGGAAACGTTTCCGACCCCATAAAGTATATATATTCTTGATCAGCAACAATAGGCGAGTCGATATAGCCATGACTGTCTCTCCGTCTTGTTTGACGCCTAGTTCTCAGAGACTATAAAAGCTAGAGCAAACAAATTTTGTTTCCAGACTCATGTGATGTCACACTGTTACAAGTGTATTTCAGAATTTCGCCCCGCCCCCTTCCGACCGCACAAAGGACGAAAATCTGAATTTTGAAGATACGATAAAACTAAAAACGCAGTATAGTAGAGAATGACCATACCTACCATATTGCAAAATCTCGTACAGATACGTTCATTGTTATAGCCAGAATGAAGAAATTAATTTTCAGTTGCTTCCGGCACCTCCTCTGGCGCTGCTGACGCTACTTATTCTCTTTCTCGCTCGCACACACTCTGCCCTGTGCAGTGTGCGAGCGCCTCCTCGCGGAGGAGATGTAGAATCTAAAGGGTAGATGTAGAATATTTGTTCCACATGTATAATCTACATTTAAGATGTAGCAAAAAATTTAAAAGGTAAAATATTTAAAATTTCTATTAAAATTTCAATCATAATCTCACAAATTTATATACTGACTTAGTACGGGTATAAAAGTAGAGTCACAACTAGAAGCGACTCACGTTTCTTCTCGTTCCATCTACTAACCTAAGAGATAATTACGTTATGTGAAAAAATCAAATTTTTTTATATATAAAAAGTTATCACCATTGAAATAAAAACTATATTATATTTAAAAATGTTAAAGCTCCAAATCTATAACATAAAGTCGGTTTGGTTCCAGGCGTAAGAATAACTTCTTTTATTGCCTAGTTTCACTATTCAATTATGCAAATTTGAGGTATTTTAATTTTTTGTAAGCGTTTTGTGATACGAATGAAACGTAATGGCAGAATGGATATCCCTATATATCGAATATAATAATAATTATATAATATAATAAAATTATTTATTATAAATAAAAAAGTGGGAAACTATAAATAGAATATCTTTTATCGATACAAAGTTGGCACCAACCCTAAACTACCAAAAACCTTAGCAACCAACGTAGATTCGTTTTCTTTGTTGTTATATTTGTCAAACATTTTTTAGGTGAGAAAATATCATTTTATATATTTACGTATAAGCGCCTACATATATTTTTCTCAGGAAAAAAATATAATTCTTTGAAAAGAATGTCGGACACTGATGACTTAGATTCGTGCGACTTTGCCAATATTTCGGAACTGGCTCCTCATCTGGCTCCTGAACCGGAACAACTGGCTATTCTTCCTCCAAATCATCCGCTTCTGTACAAGTTTCAACGTTCATTAAACGAACATCTTTTACGTACTAAGCAAAAGTTAGAAAATGAAATTGCTGAAATTAAGTACCAAGTTAAAGCAAAGGAGCAACGACGGGAAGAGCAGGGTCTGACATTATATGATATGCAGCATAAAATGGGGTTTCAAGAAGAACAAATTAAAGAAATATCTTTAGAAATCGATATGCATGTACAAAGCCGTCAAATGGAAGAAATTGGTGTAAATAATTTTAAAAAAAATTACGAAGAAAAAGAAAAACTAACTAGATCTCAAAAAGCATTATATCATGAAAGGGTGGTGGAACTGGAAGATTTGCAATGCTTAAGTAGTAATATAAAAAAATGGGCCTTTGATGTTGAAGATGAAGTCAAAAATGCTAAGCGTATTGTTAGCAGAGATGCTCAATTACAGAGACAGCTATCTCAAGAGAAACGGAAGTCCGACATTCTATTTTATCGACTAGATATGGAAGTTAAAAAAAGAGAAAGTGAGCTACAGTCAATTCGTGAAGAGGAAACAGCAATGAAGGATATAGTAAGCATTTTAAATATGAGTATAGCTGATGCAAACACGGATCTAGAGGTATTACAAAATGAGCATAAGCGGCTTACTCAAGCATGGAGCGAAGTTATTATAGCAATACAACTAAGAGATAAAATATTATTTCAAGTTCAGGACAATATGAGGTAAGGATAAAAAAATATTCTAACTAAAAAAAATTAAAATTAAAATATATTACTAGAAAACATAGAGAGTCAATAAAGCTAAACCTGGCCGGCATTGAAGCAATTAAGAAACAAATTGCAAAGGAAATGGAACTCAATAGAAAACTGGAATCATTTAGGCAAAGATTAACCGATGATACCAACTCTTTGCGGCGGGACTGTAAGTTATTTTTAATTTACGCTTTAATGTTAATTTTTTTAATTGTCTTAAACAATACAATGAATACAAGCTTGCGGGGTGGAATTTGTAATTCTAGGTGTAACAGAAGGTTGTCGGTTGGTTTCGAAAACTCTAGTAATAAGGATAGAGATTTGGATAAAATACACCTCTAAAACACATTTCACTCAAAGAAAGTGTTACAGTTTTTAGAAAGGTTATTGAACTTCTGGTTTATCTGTATTGGCATAATTTAAGATATAATATATTTGAATCTCTTTATTTCAATTATACGAAACCTCTATTTTAATATTTATATATGTCTACAGTAGCGGGCACAGAAATCCGGACACACAAAATAAGTTAATTTTGTTGTTTATTATATTCTTATACACCCGGCTCTCGGTTAACATGGGGGTTACGTTCCTGGAAAGCCTCGTGTTAAGCGCAAGCTTGTTAAGCAGATATATGGATTCAGTAGAAAATAAGGGGTTACGTTCCTAGAATTCAAAATTTATAGGCAAAAAAGTGTTTTATTTTTTAATTTTTTTTTGTATTCAACATGCTCCTTTCTGCTGGCTCTTATGGTTTATCAAAATAAACCAGTATTTTTAGATTGTTTAGTAGCTTTTCAAGCTTCTTTGTAAAAGTATTTTTTCAAACTCATTTTTAAACTTAAGTCATCTTTCAATGAGCGGAACAGAATTTCTAAAACACTAAAACCATTCGGTAAAAAATCCCAACAAAATAATTTTTGCCTTTTTCTGAGTTTTTAAATTCAAAATTGCAGTCGGTAAGCCAAAGCTACAAAAGGTTCTGGTTCATTTTGTAGCTGCATTTATCAGCAATACAACCAGACGTAAGATACGTAAGTTGTTTAAAAAAACGAGCACTACATCTGAACAAAAACATTTTTAAGTCTCCAAATCTATAAGAAAAATTTGTTTTGATTCAGAACGGAAAACAGTTCAATTATTAAGCAAGGGCCAGTTGTATTTTAAATTATATAAAAAAATCAATTCGATCAGAGCGAAATAAAGTATATCTGCCATTCACCCATGGTCAAAATAGCCTCTGCGCCTCTAAACGTATTACAATCGGACTAAAACTTTTTATTTTATTGTTTAATAACAAAACGAACATTTTCTGAACTTGACCCCTTTTAAATTCAAAATTAGCGCACCCCTAATAAAAGCCAATATCGCAAGTTTCAACTTTCTAGCTTTACCGAGGAGGTTAATGCAAAAAAAACGGAATTTCCGCTTACTATGCACTGTACTCAGTTACTTAATTGTCTTAAATCTGTTTGTAATGATCTTACCATTCTAAAAAGCTTATAAATCTAGTTATATCAGAACTTTGTTGTTTCGCTTACTAACTGGGAAATATAAAGCTTTCAAGTGCAAAATTTACATATACAGGCAACCGATGGTATTTTCCATCCCATGCAAATATTTCATCTTCCGTCGTCCAAATGATACACATACACACACACACACTATTGAAATAAAAAGCCAGCTACAAAAGTTATATAATGAAGAGAAATGTAATCTAATGAAGGCAGTCGAATGAATACAGATGATATGGATATTATTATTTATTAATTTTATACCCGGTACTCAATTTAATCAATCAAAAGGAAATCAAAACAATTTTGATTGCATATCTGTCCTTTATGATCACATATATCCAATATTGCAGTGTGCATTACTGCTTGCTTTAATACAACATTTAAAATTTAAACAGATTTCTGTTTATAAACAAACACAAAGCAGTGTAACCATAGGGCTGCAGCTTGACCACTTTGGTCACATTTGGCACCGAGGGGAATGGAATATTGGGTATTTTACACCCTCCATTGAAAAAATTAATTTATATTGAACGTATTGAACGACTCACTTCTTAATATGCCACAGTGGAGCGTGGCCGGCTAGTACAGCTAGTATCTATATATATAAAAATGGAGAGATGAAAATGTATAGTGCATCATCACGTGAGAACGGCTGGGCAGATTTAGTTTACATTTGTATTCAGTTGTTCTTATTTGCCTAAAGAATGTTTTATAAGAGAAAAATCATCGATCGCGAAAAAAATTGAATTTATTGATTGATTTGATTCGACCAGTAGACTTGAATCGCGCTGCTTTCGAAAGCGATTGCGCAATAGCCTACCAAGATCTTTGCTGCGTTGGAAAATCTGAGTTTATCTGAAGGCGTTAAATTGGGGCGAGACAGCGTTCGCCGGTTCCCCTGGTATATATATGTATTAGGGCGGGTCAATTGTTATTCGCAAGAAGCGTCTTCCAGAATTGGATGCTCCGAAGAATTCTAAGAAACTTTAAGAAAGAAACTATGTATCTAAAATCAATTCCTAGCTTTTGCTGAGAATCATCAATACTTTGGGACTAATTTATGGTATAAAAAAAAAATTACACATTTTTTGAACTCGTCTGGTTTAATTCAGATGCAATAAATAAAAGTAGGCGTGGAGGCACTTAGTATTTGGCTTACAAAGAAGAAAAGTATGCTTATTTAAAATGAGTCCCAGCACATAACACATGGGAACAAGGTTTTGTTGATTAAGAACTGAATGTTGTTTATAAGGTAAATGGGGACGCTGAATACAGCTCTGTACTTGGTTTTTTCCTATCAGATCGAGTTTTTGCGATATACCGTTATATCCCAAATTAAGGCACTTCTCCTATATATATTGGACTAACTGGAAAACGGTTTACCGTATTAAGTTAAAAAAAAATATCCAAAGCTCGCCAACAATACTGTCTTTAAGCCGTGTCTACATTGATTGTAAATTTGCCCAGATCCAAAGATATCGTTGCAGTTTTGAAAAAAACTTGTATTACCGTCAATTATGTTGGAAGTCCACGTCATATGCCTACGTTCACCGTTACGGTCGACCAGACCTTTTCATCAGCTTTACGTGTAATCCGAAATGGGAAGAAATCTCGGAATTTTTTTTTGTTGGCCAAACATCGAAAGATCACCATGATATTTTATCACGTGTTTTTAGACAGAAATTGAAATCACTCATGCATTTAATTGTCAAACACGGTGCATTTGGGTCTGTTCAATTGAATGGCAGAAACGAGGTTTGCCTCATGCGCACATTTTGATTTGGCTGAAAAAATAAGGCCGAATCAAATTGACGATGTGATTTCGTACGAAATTCCAGATCGGACAGTGGATCCTGAATTGTTCGAAGTGTTCACCAAAAATATGATTCACGGTACATGGGTGCGTTAAATTTGAATTCACCCTGTATGGGTGAAATACACGACTTTTTCAATAAACAACTGGAGCGTGAACAACAGTATGATCGTGTCGAGCTTAATGCGTTTGTGCAAAACAATGAGCCACACTTAAATATCAATCAAAGACGGTTTACTACAAAATATTGCGAGCTATCGAAGTAAAACATGGTGGACTGTTATTTTTGGATGCAGCTGGAGGTACCGGAAAAACGTTTGTAATTTCGATTATTTTGGCCACCAGTCCAGCACAAGGTAGAATCGCATTAGCTTTGGCTTCGTCTTGCATCACTGCCACATTATTGAATGGTGGTCGCACGGCGCACTCTGCCCTTAAGTTGCTCTTGAACATGCAGGCTGACGATAATCCTACATGCATCATTTCAAAAAGATCTGCAATGGCGAGATTGTTGCAGCAATGCTCTCTTATTGTATGGGATGAGTGTACTATGACCAACAAGAAGTCACTGGAAGCACTTAAATCGTACGTTGAAAGATATTCGTGGAGATAATCGATTGTTTGGTAGTGCATTGATATTGTTAGCAGGTGATTTCAGACAAAAATTGCCTGTAGTCAAACTAAAAACTGCTGCTGATGAAATTAATGCGTGTTTGAAAACATATAATTTGTGGCGCTCTGTGAAAACACTTAGATTGACTACAAATGTACGTGTTCAATTGCAAAACGATGCTTCAGCAGATGTTTTTTCCAGACAACTGTAAGATATCGGTTGTAACGAACCATGGCTTCGGCCATGGTTCATCACAATTTACTGAGCACAGACACCTCGCCCTTTTCACAAGCCCAAAACACGCACCACGTACCGCGCGATCAGCGCATATAACATAGAAACATATTCCCCTTCCACCTACACAATGCATTCTCTACGTGCCGCGCAGTCAGCGCATATAACATAGAAGCTTATTCCCCTTCCACCTACAAAATGCACTCTCCACGTGCAGAGCAGTCAGCGCATATGACTTAAGCAACACCTTTCCCCTTACATGAACCCAATGCACTATCCACGTGCCGCGCAGTCAGCGCATATAACATAGGACACCTTTCTCCCTTCCACAAGCCCAATGCACTCTCCACGTGCCGCGCCATCATCGCTTTCAATCTAAGAGCCAAAAAACTTACCCCTTACTAAAACAATGCACTCCCCACGTTCCGCGCAATCAGCGTTTATAATTAAGAACAAGTCTAGCTCCCCCAGCCACTGCGTTAAGTCGCCATGATATATGCTCGATCAGCTACGTCTCCCTACCTCTTGCACTATTTCGCAACAGGAAGGGACAGCACTAGCTTGACCAAAAATAAATATCATTGCATTATTTCGCAATAAAAACATGCCACCTAAACGGCTATCTTCCCCATTCCCAACATTGTAATTCGAGCCAAAACCAACGCTCTGATCCATTTATGTCCACGCGCCGATTCTCGGGCTGTCCCTCGCTTACGATGTTTCGTAAACAGCCGGGACAGTGACCGCAGACATAAATAAGAAATAAGATTGTTTACTAAGAAGCATATCTTACTCAGAATTATTTGCAATTAAGCGGGCAAATATTGCCCAATAGTAATAAGTCAGCACGTCAGCGGAAAGTATTCCTGGTTACCGGACACCCTATGGGAGACCACAGTGTCGCCGTCGCAACCGGCCGCTGCTTAAAAAGGGCAAGCTCGGCCGAAGAAGGGGCAGTTCATCAGCCAGAAACCCAGAGACCATACCTGGACAATTCACCAGCCAAGATACCCCACTCGGCAGTCCACCAGCGCTTCCCGTTACAACATACCAACATAAACAAAACGAATAAAGTGAATTAAATATTATAAACAGAAATCTCAAAACGGCAGTCATTCCTGATAGTAAGAATTCGAGGATTCTCCAAGTCTACCTTACTGTCTCAATTCAATATAAAGGCGAGTCCAGGACTTTAAAGTTCTTAGCAATACAAATTCCTTGTAACGGACACTGGACAGGACTGAAGCATATCCCAGCCTGAAATAGGACCTCACAAGTGGCGCCGGAACAGGGACCTTAAAGGACTTTTTGGAAAACTAAAGGACTTGATGGACTAAAGACCCAAAGACTAAAGACTTACTAAACAGGTAAGTCAAGTGCCTAAGAATATAGAAGTACACCATGGACGGATACAGGAACGAACCACTCGACGATTTATACCCGGAAGGACACCTCACCAATCCAGGGGTGTCTACCGGCTGGATTCACAAGCTCCGGTGAGACGAACTCGAAGCTCGC
>JAWNNB010000830.1:0-30912 GCA_035043285.1 Drosophila subsilvestris | reverse complement strand
TGAAAACCGAGCCTGCCTGAATATGTCTTTTTAGAAGCATTTCGGGGCTGTTTTTCTGAGTACGGAATAGTCGAAAGGCTGTCAGGCAACAGCGTTTGCGATTTCCTGCATGAATTTAGACAAACACTCATCATAAACAAATTCCCAGAGGATAGTCCACAAACTATCTCACTTCCGAGTTTTTGTGCCTGAGAATATTTTGACATAAGATGTTTCGTTGTTGTTTTTTCCCATTTTCCTGTCTGTCATTGCTAAAATTTTTTTTTATTTTTTTTTTTAGGTTTATTTTTTTTAGGTTTTGTTGTACACAATAATCACAGACAATAAAGTACAATTACTTAACGTACTGTTACTGTTGATTAGCAAGGGTCAGGGACAATTTCAATTTAGTATTTACTATCAACGGGATCAACGGAGACAACGGGGATTGCGCAACAGGAAATAATATGTTCCTAGTGGCCAAGTCGTACGGATGGATGCAGCTTAACCTTCGCCTGGTTCTGCTCCTTACCAATCTTCTAGCGAGGACGTTCGGGTGTCTCCTTAGGTCCGCATTCTGGCTTGCTCGTTAATAATGTCGCCGACTGAGGGAACTACAAGGTCTTTGGCGACGTCTCTAATACGGACAGACCATTCAGCACCAGAGATCTCTCGGAGGGGTCTTGTTTTGAAACATCCTGATCCTGTCCAGGTTCGTTTTCGCTGCGATACCATAGACCTGGATGCCATACCTCCATGCAGGCGCCAGGATTACCTTATATATGCGGACCTTGCAGTCCAGGCGTGCTTGTTGTTAGGCTTAAGCCAGTAGATTTTTTTTGCTTTGAGCAAGTGGATAACAGTCTTTAGTTCCTGGAGCGTAATTGGGGCAGCCAGGAGCTCCATTTGGAGTATTTCATCTAGCTTAGCAGCAACTAGTTTTGCTCTCCTCGCGGAGCTGCACTCCAGCTCATCTGCAAAGGCTTCGAGTAGTTCGAATGCACGTCTTCAGTTGCCTCAGATAGTTTGTCGGTGGCTTCGGACTTTAGCTTGGCCAGCTTCTTCCTCAGCCTGTTGGCTTCTCTCCTAAAGAGTCTATCCACCCGGGGGTCATCCACCCGGATAACTTAAATATACATCTATAATTATTAGCATCATACTTGCTACTTTTCTTATGGAGAAGAATAATAAAAGATTCCTTCCAGATCGGGGGAAAGCATGAAGAATTAATGGATGGGGTGAATAGCTTAAGCAGGGGTCCACACAGAGCGTCGGCACAATACCTGAGTACACAGCCGGGAACTCCGTCAGGACCTAGTGAAAACACCCCACTATGGGAAATTTTACCACTTTTTCTGGCCAAAACCTATTTTTCGTGCGTGAAAAGGCTGTACAGCGTTGGGCCTAGCACGCTGCCTTGCGGGACTCCGGCTTTAATCACCTTCACCGTGGAAAGTGCTCCGCTCTGTACGACTTGGAACGTTCTGTCCTTTAGGAAGCTTCCAATTATCAGGAACAGCTGGGGGTTTATAAGGGGTTTTTTCTTCGCAAGTAATCCGTCGTGCCAAACTCTGTCGAATGCTTGCTGGATATCCAGGTACGCTGCTACGACGTACTGCTTCCTGTGGAAGCCATCCAGGATATGCTCCACCACTCTATGCAGCTGCTCCTGAGTACCATGCTTTACCTGAACCCAAATTGGTGATTAGAGATAGCTCGATGTACGGATGGGCTGTCCAATAATCTGCGAAGAATGCAACGCTCCAGGAGCTTCCCAAAAGTGGGGAGCAGGCTTATTGGCCTGTAATTGGCCAGGTCGTCAGCGTTTATACAGCATGACAACCTGCTTTGGGAAAGTGTCCCAACAAGTACAAAAGCGCTCTGAGTGGCAGCGCTTTTGCCACTCTGTTATCTGTATTGTCATTTTCTGGGGCCTTTTTAGCTTTGTCCTGTCCAGGTTCGTTTTCGCTGCTATACCATAGACCTGGATGCCATACCTCCATGCAGGCGCCAGGATTACCTTATATATGCGGACCTTGCTGGCCAGGCGTGCTTGTTGTTAGGCTTAAGCCAGTAGATTTTTCTATCCTTGCTGTCCACGGCGCTTCTGACCATCCTTGTGTGGCTGGCAAAGGTCAGGCGGGTGTCCATCGTGATTCCCAGATACTTATGCTCCTTCGACTGCTCCAACAGCTCGCCATGAAGAAAGACACCAGGGCACAATTCTTTCCTAAGCGTGTGTGTCACTACCAGACACTTCTCAGGGTTCACACTAATATTCCACCCAGTTCTCAAACCTTTTAAGTTACCGCAGGAAGTTATTCTTGGCGTCGTAAGCGCAGTTGGCACTTGACAGGACTGTGTCGTTGGCAAATGTGGCAAGTTTCACATCGATTGGCTGGGACGTGTTGTCAACGCTAGATTTAGGCATATCGTGCGTGAAAAGGCTGTACAGCGTTGGGCCTAGCACGCTGCCTTGCGGGACTCCGGCTTTAATCACCTTCACCGTGGAAAGTGCTCCGCTCTGTACGACTTGGAACGTTCTGTCCTTTAGGAAGCTTCCAATTATCAGGAACAGCTGGGGGTTTATAAGGGGTTTTTTCTTCGCAAGTAATCCGTCGTGCCAAACTCAGTCGAATGCTTGCTGGATATCCAGGTACGCTGCTACGACGTACTGCTTCCTGTGGAAGCCATCCAGGATATGCTTCACCACTCTATGCAGCTGCTCCTGAGTACCATGCTTTAGCTGAACCCAAATTGGTGATTAGAGATAGCTCGATGTACGGATGGGCTGTCCAATAATCTGCGAAGAATGCAACGCTCCAGGAGCTTCCCAAAAGTGGGGAGCAGGCTTATTGGCCTGTAATTGGCCAGGTCGTCAGCGTTTATGCAGCATGACAACCTGCTTTGGGGAAATGTCCCAACAAGTACAAAAGCGCTCTGAGTGGCAGCGCTTTTGCCACTCTGTTATCTGTATTGTCCTTTTCTGGGGCCTTTTTAGCTTTGAGCAAGTGGATAACAGTCTTTAGTTCCTGGAGCGTAATTTGGGCAGCCGGGAGCTCCATTTGGTGGATTTCATCTAGCTTAGCGGCAACTAGTTTTGCTCTCCTCGCGGAGGCCGTTTTGAATGGTCGGAATCTGCACTCCAGCTCATCTGCAAAAAAATCGAGTAGTTCGAGTGCACGTCTTCAGTCGCCTCAGATAGTTTGTCGGTGGCTTCGGACTTTAGCTTGGCCAGCTTCTTCCTCAGCCTGTTGGCTTCTCTCCTAAAGAGTCTATCCACCCGGGGGTCATCCACCCGGATAACTTAAATATACATCTATAATTATTAGCATCATACTTGCTACTTTTCTTATGGAGAAGAATAATAAAAGATTCCTTCCAGATCGGGGGAAAGCATGAAGAATTAATGGATGGGGTGAATAGCTTAAGCAGGGGTCCACACAGAGCGTCGGCACAATACCTGAGTACACAGCCGGGAACTCCGTCAGGACCTAGTGAAAACACCCCACTATGGGAAATTTGACCACTTTTTTTGGCCAAAACTTATTTTTCAAAAGTTTTTATTTTAATTTATTTTTAGCCCTCATATATCCGAATAACATTGGTCTTTAATGTTACGAAAATTAAAAGATAACGGTGCGCACCACTGCTAAGTAAACAGCTGTTAAAGTCAGATGTTTGATATCGATAGGCAAATGTTGTTGCAAAAAGGTTTTTTTTCATCATATAAAAAGTGATAAAAAGTTGTTGTTTTTGTTTTGCGCTCCGCATTTTCCTTTTATTTTGCCTAAACAGCCGGTGTTTTATTTTCAAATTATTTTCAAATTAACTCCCTGACTATCTTTTATTTAAATTCAATCTTTAACCGCGGGTGCATGCCTAATAATTGTGTAATCGTGTGTTTGTGTTGTTTCTTTTCGTAAGTACGCCCTCTCATTACATTTAGCCGGTCTTTGTCGTAGTTATTACCTTCTAACACTCTCTTTTTATCACCTAAATCCCAATAACTGTTCTTTCTCTCTCGCTCTTTTTGTTCGTTGCGCTCGCAGCTATAAGCTGTTGCTGCAACCCTCCTCTCTCATCTCAGTTTTTTCCGTTTTTGCTTTAAGCAAGCTTTAAGCATTTACTGTGCACATTGGTCTGATTACTATTTGTTTAGAACTTTTTTTCTCGATTAAAAAAAATTAAAAGACATCAACATGGATTTTTCTGTTGTCTGTGCCAAAAACCTGTGGCAAACAACATGCAATCGTTCATGAGGAAGACGCGAAGTGGCTTCAAAGAGCTGATCGTGGGCTTTAAACAGCAATATGATCGGCTCTTGGCCATGGACACTCCCACTCCGCGGGACTTGCAAGTGCCGACTGCCTCTCGTCCGCCGGCATCCGAAAAACTAACTCCGACCACTCCGTCAGTGCAGCAGTTGATCACGTTTGTCACTCCAAGGGCAACGATCGCTGCTGGTGAAGCAGATTCGGGACCCGAATGCATTACTTCGGAGAGTATGCAGGTAGATATGTCTGTAGCGTCCGTGTCTGTCGAGTCCGAACCCAACTCCATAACTATCCCATCAGTCGCGCCCCCACCAGCTATTAGAAGTCCCGGACCATTTTTTCTACGCGCCTACGCGCGCCACCATACGACCTAGTGCATCTTGTAGAATATATTATTATTGATCAAATATATATCACATTAATCTGCGCCGGTGTGCGTCTTATCTGAAATCTGGACTTTTGGACCAAAACATAAGGACTGCAGCAACGTTTCAAACGGTAAAATGTGATTTTTAGCTCAGTCGTTTCTCTATAGATTTTGATGGACAATACTTTAAACGACGCCCAATTGATGCATCTATACACAAAAATATAAGAACAATGGGTATAATTTTTTTTACTTTTCCTGAGTTTTTAAAAACAAAATGTTGAAAAAAGTACTGAAAAAACGATACATTTTTCCTTTGAAAGCTTAATATTTCCCAGACAGTTAGCTGAAATCACTAGGTGTTTGGGTCTGCTTAATAGATGCATTTATCAGCTTTTCAGAATGTCAAAGTTTATTAGAACTAAATGAAAGATACTTAAGTATTGTGACATATAAAAGTCAATATTCTGGTCTCCTGATTAAAATTGTTTATAAGTCGTGCCACGCCCTCTTGGATAAAATACAAAAATCCTAACATTTTTGTGTTTTTACATTTTGAGCAAAAAAATTAAAATATAATTTTTTTATTTAAAAAAGTCAATGCCACGCCCATTTTTTCAAAATACCTTCCTCATGCTGTTATTAACTCATCAAAAAACGAAACCAAAAAATATTGTTTCGTTTGGTGGTTATTAATTATTGCCACAAAACGTGGTCAAATTTCCCATAGTGCACCGGCTTAACTAGTCGAAGATCATGAAGCAGTGAGCTTTCATTTAAGAAGGGGCTGAAAATGCCATTCAATTGTATGGATACGGCTGACCAGAGTAGCTGTCTTGGGAATAGGTTGTTTGGAAAAATTGGACAAAAGGATCGGCAATTGCCCAATCATTGTTTTCCTTCATATTAAGAAATTATAGCGAGGATGGATGTGCGGACGTTCTACGCTTATTATTTACGAAGTTGTAAAACTGTTTAGGGTCCTGTAAAAAGCGTATCCTGCATCAATACAGGTAATTTTTTATAGCATTGAGCGTTAAAAACGGAGAAATTTGACAGAGCTAATACTTGGGGAGAGAAAGAAGTCGGAGAAACAACTTCTTGAAATTTTTTATATAGTGTTGATTATAAGTTTTTTAGACTGGATAACTCTTTGGTAAACTGGACAAGAAAGTGGTATACAAGAATCAAAAAGTGTATCAAGTACATTGTAAAATATGTTTGTGTCTTTCATAACGTTAGTGCACAAGTATAGAGCGGACCAATCAAAATCCCTAATGAGGTTATTAAGATTCGTAATCTCGGCTTTACGAAAGTAACGGACACGTTCAGATAGCCTACCCGTTCGATCCAATACAGTAGGCCCAATATCGACCGACACTTCGAATGTAGGATGGTAGGAGTCTTCAGGTATAGTGAGTGGAAGGGCTCGGGTTAGCAACGCTATGGTCGGATCCGAGACAAAGCACAGATCAAGCAATCGACCCAAGGCTTTTTTTACATGGTTGACTTGAGACCGGGATAGGTCCAACAAGCCGTTGATAAAGTCATGTCGTGACATGGGCACAAGGTTATTAGATTCGTTAACCAAAGACTAAACAGTACCTTGCAAATTGAAATCGCCAAGAACTATCATATGGTCTTTATCTGATAGCGAAGAACCGACAGGGTATGATTGGATATTAAGACAGCCGAGGAAGGTGAAATATACGAGTCAGCATATGCTTACTTAGCTATGATATTTATAAAATTTATATGGAAACATCGGGCTGCGAAACGCGAAAATGATTGGAGTCTCAAAAATGAATTTTTCAGTCTCGGTTCTAAACTGTCGACTCTAAGGGCTCGCGCACACACTAGCTGAAAGAGGAGCCGATCTAAAAGAAGCTTTTAGATTCAAGCTTTCAGCGACCAGATGAGCACATTGTCGCTGATCTGAATGCTGAAATGTGAAAGCTCGTCACACTCTTTTTCTCAAGCGACATCAAAATGATGTCCACGCGCGTTCGTAAAATGTTACTATGTGAAAATGTGCAAATTAAGAAAATAATAATTGATAGAAAAATACGCAGAGAGATCTGGGTACACGAAATTTTTCGTGATTCATTTCACTATTTGGCGCTGGCATTGCTAACCTGATTAATAAACTACCGCACATGAGGTAACACATATATTCAATGAAGATTGAAGCGCGATTACGTATCTCCTCATTCATCTCAATATCGTGATTTCTGGAACTGACACGAACTTGATGTAAAATATCTTCTGACATATTATCCTTGTATTTGTGCCACAGGTTACATGGGTTTGATGGAAAGCATGTCGAAATTATGATAGCGAATAATGTGCGTATCTGACTTGGAGATGCAGAGATAATGGCTTCAACGATTGTTCTATCCCAATGGGTATCGTTTTCTAATAAGTTCAGTTCTTCACATGCAGCACGATATGTTGGGAATATTACACCATCAACAATCCGTATTGTCTCAAATGAAGTTGGCCCACGCACATTTACCAGCAACAACCGCAAATAGAAACATTCATCATTTTTTGAATGAACTGTATACATACGACCAAGAGCATCAGTAGAACGTACATCCGGATAACCAGGCACCGCATCGCCTTGCTCCCGTCTTTGAAAATTCTTTGATGAATCATTCCAAATATATAATAACGTGGCATCTCCGAGTAAAGCAAAGTTCGTGCAAATGGATCGCTTTGGCAGATCGTAAAAAAACTGGTCAATGTAGTTTCAGCACGTTGCATAGCATTCGAAGCCTTGAAATATACTCGTTTACCGTTCTCCAGATGCACTGCCAAATGCACAACAGTAGGATAACGTTCGTGAATAGGGAATGCGAATATACGCCAAATCGCTTCATTACAGTTCACATAACGACCAACGACCAACGATATCGTGAAATTTCATCATTAGTTTTTGAGGATTGCAATCCAAAAATCGTCATATCGCTGCCTTTCGTGATATATTTGCAAATATATTTTACGGACTTTACTGAATTGCAGTACTCAACGTTCCAATGTGTCTTGAACGTTTTAGAAATAAGTGGCGAATATGGTACTCCTCAGAACGTAGTTTGGCTTTGTTCAACCTAATGAAAGTTAAACATTCTGTTTCTATTTTGACATACATGTCGACGCAATATGATTGAGAAGCACGAAGTCGAGCCATACTAACGCGTCGCTGTTCACGTGCAATTTCTTGTTCTTCTTCATTCTTTTCATTTGAAGTGTTTCGTATCCTTCTTGCATTACGGCTTTGTCGGAAGAGCTTCGATTGTCTTAGTCGCGGCATTGTTAATTAAACTTTACTTAACTTCCAAGTCTTATGCGTTTTTGTTATACCGCGTTTTACAGTTCACTTCACTTCACTACAAAAATTAAATTTGTTATCTATACGTCCATTACATAGCTGTCATTTTCGTTTTGTTATTCCAAGTGTGATTCTTTTTTGTTATACCACCTTTCATAGTGACTGGCGTTTACAGTATCCTGGATCTCCTGGATCTTAGCTACCTACCCACCAATTTTCAGCCATATCAGTACAGCCGTTCTTGAGTTATAAATAATGTAACCAACACGACTTTCTTTTATATATATACATAGACACATATGTAATAATAACACTATCCGACACGATTTTTCCTCAAGGAACAAAAACAAATTTTTCTTAAAGATTTGGGGCTTAGAAATGGTTTGATGATATTTTTTTTTCTACGGCAGAATTTTTTTTTTAAGAATTTTTTTGTCACATAACTTAAGTATCTTACGTCTGGTTGTGAAGAACTTTTCTATTCTGGAAAGATTATTTAAAATGCTAGAAGTAAAGCCCAAACATTTTGTGATTTCAGCTTACCGTCTGGGAAATATAAAGCATTCAAATGCAAAAATCATGATTTTTGTGCAGTATTTTTTACGAAACTTTGACTTTAAAAACTCAGGAAAAGTCGAAAAAAATTATATCCTATGTTATTATTATACCCGTACTCAAAAAGAGTTAAGGGGTATACTGTATTTGTGGTAAAAGTGGATGTGTGTAACGCAGAGAAGGAAAATTTTCCGACCCCATAAATTATATATATTCTTGATCAGTATCAATAGCCGAGTCGATAGAGCCATGTCTGTCTGTCCGTCTGTCCGTCCGTCCGTCTGTCCGTCTGTCCGTCTTGATGAGCGCCTAGATCTCAGAGACTATAAAAGCTAGAGCAACGAAATTTTGTTGCCAGACTCATGTAATATCACACTGTTACAAGTGTATTTCAAAATTTCGCCCCGCCCCTTTCCGCCTCCACAAACAACGAAAATCTGTGGCAGCCACAATTTGGAAGATAACACTAAAAACGCAGTATCGTAGAGAATGACTAGATATGGCCAAATCTGGTACAGATCGAATTATTATTATAGCCAGAATGAAGAAATTAATTTTCAGTTGCTTCCCCCACCTCCTCTTGCGTTGCTGACGATATTCATTCTATGTCTCTCTCGCACACACTCTGCCATGTGCAAAGCGCGAGCAAGCCCTAGCGGGGGAGATGTAGAATTTAATGGTAGATTTAGAATATTTGTACTAGATGTATTATCTACATTTTAAATGTAGATGTAGTTACATATGTAGCAAAAAAATGTAAAATGTAAAATTTTAAATTTTTTTTTAAATTTCGATCATAAGCTCACAAATTTATATACTGACTGAGTACGGGTATAAAAGTAGAGTCGCGACTAGAAGCGACCCACGTTCTTTCTCGTTTTTTTGTGTATAGGTTCATATTTTAGGCGTCAATTAAGGTATTGCTCATTAAAATCTATGGAGAAACTTTGGAGCTAAAATTCGTTAACCAAACATAAAAAATGAGCAAAAAATACATTTTTGAAGGTTGCTGGCCCAACTGCCAATCGGGAACAAAGCAAACGAAAAGGACTTGTATTTTTTGGTACCTAATCGCCTTCCGGCAGTATGTATGTAATAACGATATGTAATTTTTTTGTGTTGGCTTTTAAGAACTGAATAAAAAAATATCGAAATGATTTAAATAATGAAATATGTAATTGTTTTAATCCAACTCCAAATATTGGAGAACGACATTTTGTATTTCCTTTGTAGTTTTTGTTCCGAAGGAAGGGAGGTGGGCAATAAAGGTGTTTGTAGGAGATATCGAATATATCACCTTCCGAATATATATATAACAAAAACGAGAAATTGTCTTTCTGTATATATTGTATGTTTAATAGCGGTTTGTGGTCGGAGCTGCACTACTTCCATCAGCGCTAATAAAGTGCAGCAGCAGCTCAGCAAGAGCGCAAGCTTTAGCGCGAGAGAGCTAACAAAGCGATCAAATATTACAAAACATAGTACAACAAACAATTATGCTCGGTGGCATTTACTTAATGGTATACATATAATATTATAGGCCGGTCTGCTCCGAACATCCTCCCCCCGTTGAAAGAACCTGGCTTTCAATAGATCCAGGGTAGACGGGCAGGACGGCTAGCTTTCCAACGGCTCTCTTCATAAGACCCGTGACCCAGCACGACTCTGATGATTCCATCCATGCCTGGTATGGTTTCTTCGACGCGCCCAAGAAGCCATTTGAGGGGTGGCAAGTTTTCCTCCTTTATGATGACGACGCTTCCAGTTCTGATGTTGTCCGTGGTGGCTTTCCACTTGCTCCTCTCTTGAAGCAAGAACAAGTATTCGATGCTCCATTTTCGCCAAAAGTTTTGTTGCATCTGGGACACCTGCTGCCATCGACTTAAACGATTCTCGTTGAGATGCGTGACGGTTGGCTCACTATTGAACAGTTGCTTGAGCTCCAGCAGCTCATGCTTTGCGCCCACGAAATTAGTAGCGTTATCCGTCCACAAGATCCGAAGCTTTCCGCTTAGACTGATGAAGCGTCTCAATGCTGCGATGAATGAGGCCCTGACGACCTCTAAATGCGTAGCCTTTGTTTAAAAGCAAACAAATATGGAAATGTAGCATTTGCATGGTGGCTTATTCCGAACATCCTTATGATAGAACGGCCCAGTTGTGTGAAATGCGGGGTTCGGTTGGACACGATCAGTTGGCAAATCTCCCATCACGTGCTCAACCAACTTTTTCCGAAAGCAACGGACGCATTTGCTTACGACGCTTGCCACCAACTTTCGACCTCCAACCGGGCAATATTTCTGACGAAGTAAGGCTAGTAAAGTCTGTGGTCCAGCATGCAAGAATTTTTCGTGATAGAAAGTTATGATTGCCTTCGTGATCGGATGACACTTCGGCTTACGCTAAGTTTGAATTTTGAAGCATCCAGCTACGCTAAGCAGTCCATCAGCATCGAACAGCGGATGCAACGAAAAAAGTTTGCTGCTGGCCGGAAGTGCTCTGCTGGCGATGAGTGCGTTGAGCTCCTCAGCGAAATGAACTTGCTGGATACTTAATTAGCAAACGCGTGCCTCCGTCCAACTCCTGTACGGTGAGCGTGGCACTTGAACGAATAATATCCTTGCTTCGAAGGGAGATAAAACGATAAATGTATCCAAATACACGTTTCCAAACGAGTTTGTGTACTTGCTGTCACATGATAGGTCCGTTACAACTGTACCAACCAATGCCTTCTGTCTGCGTTCTGGTAGGTCCACAGTTGTCTGAGCTCGAGATGGCCATCCTGACGAGTTCGATAACAGATACGGCGGTCCATTTAGCCAAAATTCCAAATCTAAAAGCTCTTTTGGAGAACATCCTCTTGACACTACATCTGCCGGGTTAAGATCCGTTGGCACGTGATGCCACTCCATATCCCTTGTCAACTCCTGGATTTGCGCAATTCTGTTGGAGACAAAAACGTTAAAATTTGATGGGGCTTCACGTATCCAAGACAACACGATAGTTGAATCCGACCAACAGTGGAAATCACAGGGTGATGATATGCTTTCTTTTACGCTTACGACGAGCTCAGACAACAGTAACGCAGCGGACAATTCTAACTTGGGTATGGTTAGCGTCTTTAAAGGCACTACCATGGACTTTGAGCAGAGCAAGCGAGATGTTGTAAGTCCTTGGCTGTACGATCTTATGTAAACGCAAGCTCCATATGCGGTCATGCTGGCGTCACAGAATGCGTGCAACTGGAGAGATGAGTTCGGGAGCATGACAAAACGAGGAAATTTGAAGTTCTGAATTATGCGTAATTGAGATGTCATGTCTGACCACACTGTCGACAAAGGTTCAGGCAGTGCTTAATCCCATCCTAACTCCTCCTTCCATAAGCTCTGTAAGAATATTTTGGCTTTAGACAGAATAGGTGCTATTAACACGAGGGGATCATAGAATCTGGCTATAGCGGACAGGACAGAGCGTTTGGTATGTGGGCCATCTGGCACAATTTTGGAAAAATTGAACAACCGGCTATCTGAAGTAGGATCCCATACAATCCCCAACGCCTTCGCTATGTCCGTTCCATCATGAAACTTGAGCAGCTTCTCCCTGTCTTCCTCCGGCTCCTCATCAAGCACCATTTGCGTATGGGAAAGTGTCCTTTATTCAGGAGATCCTTTACTTGTTGCCGAATCACATTAACCTCTTCAATTGTGTCACCACCAGACATGAGATCGTCCACGTAGAAATGCCTTCTTACAACTTGTGCTCCTATAGGAAATGATGACTCCTCGTCGTACGATAACTGGTGCATGGCACGAATTGGCAAAAAAGCGGCGGGCTTTGTTCCATACGTCACGGTCTCCAGCTTGTACACCTTGATTTCATCAGTAGGCGCTTCGCGCCAATATTCGCGCATATATTCATCCGGGTGTGACATCCGTACACAGCGATACATCTTGCAGATGTCTCCACAAAGTGCAATCTTGAAGAACCTGAACCGAACCAGAGTATTGAATATTTTTGGCTGAATGGTTGGACCCGCCATTAACAAGTCATTGAGGGAACGCCCGGATGTGGTCTTTGCGGATCCATCGAAGACAACACGAAACTTCGTGCTACTGCTGTCGAGTTTTTGAACGCAATGATGCGGCAAGAAAAACTGCGCTAATTTCTGTGTGCTAGAGGCCAATGACATGTGCCCTAAGTCTATATATTCCTGGAGGAACGCGCTATACTGAGCCTTCAGTGAAAGATTTTTTGACAACTTTGTCTCAAGACATTTGAATCGACGAAGAGCGAGACAGAATGAGTCGCCAAGAGTCTCAAAACCAGCAGACGCCAAGAGCCGAACATAATATTGACCATTTTCCAGCCGAACACAGTTGTCCTTGAACAATCGCTCGCAGAGTGTATCCTCACTTGATAACACTGTCTCCGATGAGCAACAATTTTCAATCTCCCAAAACTGCTTCACAACTTCAGACAGAGAATCCTCTCCTTCCTTTAGTACGTGCGGTCGAGCTGCCACAGCCAGAGCGCAGCGATTGGTGATGTTGTTGGCCAGACCTCCAGAGACGATCCAACCAAGTTTGGTGTTTTGGAGCGACGGCAACCTTTCAGCCAACTGTATCTGTCCAACGCAGATCAAATCGAAAAATAGACCAGCCCCTATCAGCATATCGATTCGCTGAGACCTATAGAATAAAGGGTCAGCCAAACTTATATTCTTAGGCAGATCCCAGCCAGCAGAATTAATGTCGCAATGTGGCTGATAGTCAGTGATGACCTTAGTAACGACGGCCGTGAATGAAGACTTGTATCCACCATCCTGAGACTGCATAACAACTTCCACTGCCTTATCCGAGCTGAGCGACGATTCTCCGATGCCAGATATCGAAATGGGCGAATGACTATGATTTAGTTGTAGATGGCCAGCTAGACGGCACGTTATGAAATTGAGCTGAGATGCAGAATCAAGAATCGTTCGACAGGGAACCAGCGTTCCAGCTCGATTTTTAACCAAAACGATGGCTGTAGCTAGCAACACGTAATTGTTTGGGATACTGGCAATAGGTGGAGGGTGAGGTGAGGAGGTCGAGCATGAAATTAATGCAGATGTTTGACTTTGCGGCACGCTTACACCTTCCGAAGTTGGTGAGGATGCAAACGGATTTTGCGACACATGGAGCAATGTATGATACTTCAATTGACATTGTTTACAATTGCCAGACTTGCACTGCTGCAACCCATAACCCTTGCGCAAACAATTAAGGCAGAGATGCATTTTCTTTGCTTCCTTGTAGCGCAAAGTAGGGGCCAAATTCAAGAACATGCTGCATTTGGTTAGGATGTGGTCTTTTCCGTCACAAAACCGGCATTCAGAGTTAAAGGTTAGTAGACGAGGCAATAAAAACATTTTGGTTAGAATTTTGCTTTAGCTTCTCAGGGCTTTGCACTGCGCTTGTACAACTAATACACGCACAACAAAAAAAACCGTTTCTGGGCGGGTTGCTTGCACTCAGCTATGAGACCGATGTTCATATATATAAATGTATATATGTAGGCTTTTTAAACGCGAACCTTTCACCGAACTACAGCCAACTGCTGGTAGTTGCACGATGTAGAAACCACTGATTTGTATTTGCTTGCGCTTAAATGGGTGTTTTGTGTGTTTGGCACCGAATTGTGCACAAACAGCTGGGTCGCGACTAATCAATTGCCTGAACGATATAGGCAATTTGAATATTATAGACCGTGGTACAGGCTCCGATCACGTCGGGTGGTCACCAAAATGTTTACAGGAGATATCGAATATATCACCTTCCGAATATATATATAACAAAAACGAGAAATTGTCTTTCTGTATATATTGTATGTTTAATAGCGGTTTGTGGTCGGAGCTGCACTACTTCCATCAGCGCTAATAAAGTGCAGCAGCAGCCAAAGCTCAGCAAGAGCGCAAGCCTTATCGCGAGAGAGCTAACAAAGCGATAGAATATTACAAAACATAGTACAACAAACAATTATGCTCGGTGACATTTACTTAATGATATACATATAAAATTATAGCCCGGTCTGCTCCGAACAAAAGGTATAAGGCTTTTAAAAAATAATAAATAGTTCGAGTCATTGGTTTTATTACTGTTATTAGTAAATTCTTGTTCTAGGAGCTTAAGTTTTTTTTCTATTTCTATGAGTTCGTTGTCCATGTTTTTATATCGTTTATCGTATCGACTTGGTTTGGACGGTCCTGGCTTGTCGATGTCATAGTTTAACAATTGCTCCGTCGTTGTGTTCGTCGTATTGTCAGTCTCGTACAGATCCTCAGTACAATTCATTGACGTGTCTTCAATCGTTGCTTCAAAAAGGGCTGGATGTTCCGACTGATTTCTTCAGCGAAATCATCCTTGATGAAATTAATTTGAGTGAAAAATTTATATTTCGGAATGTGGGGCCCCACTGCTGCTGCTCCTGATGCTTCTTTTAGCACATTTAGCTTAGCGTTGCGAAATTTGAATTTTTTCTTGCACTGCGTCGCTAAAAATACAAATTTTAAATGTTTTAGATATTTATCGACTGGGATTTCCATGAGCTCTTTCATTTAGCTTTCGAATAGCCGAAAGCACTGCGGGAAATAATTCCGGAAACTTGCTCGTCTATTTAGGAAGAGTTACGTATGACTCATATTCTGCCACCAAACTGGTCCAGTTTCCCTAATTGTCTTGGGGCCATTAATGGCAAACATTGCCGAATATAATTTCCAAAAAATACTAGCTCGGATTATTTTAATTATACAAAATTTTGTTCAATTGTTCTTTAATATCCTGTTTAAACTGGGCCGCATCATTGGATTTTTCCGTTAAATGGAACATGCGACAATGATGACCATAAGAGCCCTGTGGATAGAAGAAATCATGCGACGCATCAGGGGGGATATTGGGTATGCATTACAGCAAGTACAGCATACAGGCGGTAGTTTTACTTTTTTATTTTTTAATTCCATTTTTTTTAAATAATATTACATTTTTTGAACATTTGTGTTGTGGTACGTATTTCTCATATTTTAAAAAATATATTATTACCTTCGAGTGGTTACTGTACTTGAGCATTCACACAACAAATATTATTCAAAACTAATAATATTGCACGTACATATGTACATACAATGTATGTTAACGCAAAGACAATAAAAGTATAAGATATGTAACGCCATATAAAATTTTTGCAAGCGAATTTTTCATGCTGGGTCTAGAGCTGGCTCCAGGCTCTCTTGAAATTTGGTTGAGAGAGCGCTCTAGAGCCAGCCGCTCTCTCACATGTATACAGCATACGAATTGTCGTGACGAACCACCTTCGTGTGCCTTCGTTTGCTGTATACATATGAGAGAGCGGCTGGCTCTAGAGCGAATGGCTCCAGAGCGACTGGCTCTAGAGGCAGATGTATGTGTGCACATATATTCTCAAGTATTCTAGACCTGCCTGCATACATACGTTTTTTACAGCTCTGCCGAAAGGGGAAGGGGGTATATTTTGCGATTGAACAGGTTAAATATTACTAAAATGATATTATTTGTACTATATTTATATTCAATTTCTTAGTTATATGTATTAACTAAAATTTAAAATAAATGCTTAAACTTATGTAAATATGTCTTTTATACTAACTATTTTATTTATTAAATTATACTATATTATATTAATACATATTATGTAAATTACCCATGTTTGGTATTTGATTTGATAATAAAAATTAGTTAAATGATTTTGTGCTATTCAAATTTGATTTTTTGAGCGCGCCCTTCGGGATGAAAAGCGCGCCCTTCGGGAAGAAAAGCGCGCCAACTTTTTCGTTCTCTGTTTTGGTTTCTCTTCTTGCGTTCGCTTAAAGCCTACAATTGCATAGAGCCCCCGACTGCTAAGATTTTCTTACTTTTTTAATATTTAAACGCTTTCCCATTGACTAAAAGTTGATCAGTTGCACTAGTGACATATAAAACAATAAGTGCGTGTATTAATTGTGATTTTTAGTGAAACAATAACAAAGTTACAGCTTTATTGTGTGCTCGCAGTAATTTTGTTAATTTGTGCGCGCCAATTTTACGTGTTGCTGCTGCTCCTGCTGATACAAGGAAAGGTTTGAGTGCTAAAAGATATATTGTTTAGAAAACAATTTTAGTAGCCCATTTAGTAGCCCATTATGGCTATGGCCGAAAAAAAAGAGTAAAGATTAGTGGAAACAGGTGCAGCCTTTCCCACTGCAAAAAATCTAGGCGAGATTTTCCAGGCATTAAGTTGTTTAGGTTTCCAGAAAAGGAACCAACACTTTTAATCAAATGGGCAGAAAAATGCCAGCTTACTGAAGATTTTGTGGCCAGCACTTCATCACTGTTTTTATGCCAAGATCATTTTCCGCCAGATAGTATTGGAATAAAATATCTGAAGAAGGGTACAATCCCAGATCGAAACCTAATCAAAGATTACAGTTGCAATAATGATGAAATTGATTTCAACGTTTTAAGATCGCCTCCACGAAAAAGACACCGCTCACAGTCGCCTGCTGAAGTATGTCGTCAGTGCCATAAAAGCACCAAAACACTAAAAGTGTTCCAAAATAAATATTTAACATATAAAAAGTTTTCTGAAGAGAGACAAATGCGAATAAAGATGCTACAAAAAGAAAACTCGAATTTAAAACGAAAGATAATTAGATTGGAATCTAAATAAAAACGAGAAGGAACGTGCGAGTCGCTTCTGGACGCGACTCTACTTTTTTACCCGTACTCAATCAGTATATAAATTTGTGAGAATTTTAAAATATTTAAGAATGAGTATGAGTAGCATCAGTAGCGCCAGAGGAGGTGGGGGAAAATACTGAAATTTAATTTCTTTATTCTGGCTATAATAATGATCCGATCTGATTCAGATTCGGCAATCTGATAGATATGGTCATTCTCTACTAGAGGTGGGCATGGACCGTGTTTTCTTCGTGTCACGTCGTGACACGATGGGCGCCAGCGTGTGCGTGTTGAAAAATTAAATATTGTCCATGGGTGTGCGTGTTCGTTCAGAGCAAAATCGGCACAAAAAAACACGACGAGCAAAAAAAACTAAATTGTTGTCTGTTTTTGTGATTTTTGAGTGTGTGTTTAGAACTAGTTTAGTGTGAACATGAACATGAAATCCCAAAAGCTGCATAGCCATTCCAGTCAGCTCGGCTACAAGCGTGAGGGTGTTTTCTACCTCGGGACAAATATTAAATGAACGCTGGTATACGCTTATTAAGCTCTAACCTTGATAAACTGTTATTTTCATATAAAAATATGTATATAAGAACCTATATGTAGGTAAAATCAATGTTAATAAAGGTATACGAAAAAATTTATAATATTTCGTGTTGGACCGTGTTCCGAAAATTTTTAACCGTGCGTGCGTGTTGGAAATTTTCATTTTCGTGCCGTGTTGGGTCGTGTCGGAAAATTGCAGTCCATGTCCATCTCTAGTCTGTATTGTGGTTTATTGGGGTAAGGCCTTGGGATTTTATAATACTGAGGGTATACCTATACCTTGAATATCTGATTTTTTAATTTTTTGTATGTTATTAAAAAATTTTAAGTTTCTTTTATTAGCGATATATTCGATCCTGTGTCTACAAGGAATGTTAGTTGTTTCCCTGTTTTTGCATTGAGAAATTGCGCAAAGATATTGAGATCGATCGTGTGAACCCCTGTTTCTAATGGGTTGGAGTATCTAAAGGAGCTTGGGAGTTTCCCGAAACCGTCTGCGTAACACGGAAATTGTTGTTGTGTCTTGTGTTCCTATTTCTGTCGTAATTTTGGTTATCATAGCATGTGCCGATACTACGGTTATTTACCCTAAAGAATGACCATATCTACCAGATTGCCAAATCTGGTACAGATCGGATCATTATTATAGCCAGAATAAACAAATTAATTTTCAGTTGCTTCCCCCACCTCCTCTGACGTTGCTGACGATATTCATTGTTTTTCTCGCTCGCACACACTCTGCCCTTTGCAATGCGCGTGCAACCCCTAGCGGAGGAGATGTAGAATCTAAATGGTAGATGTAGAATATGTGTTCTAGATGTATTATCTACATTTACATGTAGATGTAGTTAACAAATGTAGCAAACAATGTAACATGTAAAATTAAAAAAATTTTTTTTTTTAATTTCTATCATAAGATACAAATTTTTATACTGACTGAGTACGGGTATTTATTATTTATTTACTTTTTTTAAATTAACAATCTGTTAATTATGTATAAAAGTAGAGTCGCGACTAGAAGCGACTCACGTTCCTTCTCGTCTTATCTTTAAAATTGTGGCTGATTTTGTCCTTTGTAAGGGCGGAAAAAGGCGTGGCGAAATTTAAAAATACACTTAACAGTGTGATATCACATGAGTCTGGAAACAAAATTTCGTAACTCTAGCTTTTATAGTCTCGGAGATCTAGGCGCTCATCAGGACGGACAGACAGACATGGCTCTATCGACTCGGCTATTTATACTGATCAAGAATATATATACTTTATGGGGTCGGAAAATTTTCCTTCTTAGCGTTACACACATCCACTTTTACCACAAAAACAATATACCCCTTAACTCTTTTTGAGTACGGATATAAAAAAACATAGTCTCTGAAGTTGACAAAATGAACCTAACCGGAAATGAGAAAATATTGGCGAAAATGTTAATTTAGTCATTCTCGTTACTGATCCTTTTTCTAATTCGTGAACCTCTCGTATGACATCAAAATCAACTAGTCCGTCAGGGGTTTCAAACTTAGCTTTGAGGAAATTATTCCTTACAGATTTGAAAAGATGCGGAATGTCATAAAACATATAATACTTTTTATTATTAAAGTTAAAATAAGGTTTTTCTTTAGTGGCTTGAAGTAATGAGGTACATTTTCTATTATTCCCTCCTTGATCATATACTACGCCCCTTACTGTGAACCCAATATTTTCAGCAATATTAATGTTTTTAAGCATTCTCCTTTTATATTCGTTTCGGGCACGAAATAGTTTAAAATAAATTTCCATTTTTTGAATATACCCCGTATAACAAATACGCAAATGTGACTTTATTAGAACGTTCAAGTAAATGTTCTAAACCATCAATTATGTCAACAGCGGGTATGTTTGGCAACACAGACATTTAGTCACACTGTTGCAGCGGCAATTAAAACTTGTAACCAAAACAAGCAATTCCATCGAAATAGTCCCGAAGTGGCAGTCTCAACAGCTGCTTTTGTCCAAAAAGTTAATGATTACTTTGATTGCTTGAATAGCAGAGTATTAACTGACAAGAACCCCATGAAATGCGCACTTCAAATAGACAATATTCCTTGGAAGAAACTGAAGGAAATGCAGGAATACCTAAGGAACGTAAAATACCAAGGAAATAATATATATTGTTTTGATGGCTTGCTCCAAACTACTGAGGCTATATTTGGGCTCGTCGAAGATCTATTCAAAGACCACAAGGACAATTTTTTCTTTTTAACTAGTCGAGTTAATCAAGATCCACTTGAAAATATATTTGCGTGCGTTCGTGCAAAAGGTGGTAACTGCAGAAACCCTTCGTTAATGAATTTAATATAATAATTGCAAAGCTGATATCTTTGCACATTTTTAATTTTTCGCAAAAATCAAATTGCGAATCAGATGATGATGTTATGTTGCCAGTAGAGTTCGATTCAATTATATATCAACCTTGCATTGAAAAAAAAGAAATACAGCAGCAAGAATTTTCTGTATCATTTTCAGAAATTGTACAAGGCAATGAGAAGTAATTTGACCAAAATATGGATAGTTTTTTGTGCAATGATGTACCTATTGAATTAACCTCGAGTAGATATTTTGCTGGATACATTGCAAGGGGATCCAATTGCGATAAATGCAGATCGTGCCTCATAAAAGAAAGCGAGCATTTAACAGCTCCATCAGAGCTGTTTATACATGAAAAAAATTACTCGAGTGACTCGGACTTTGGAAAATTAAGTGCACCATCTGATCTATTTTTTAATGTCTGTAAAATACACATAAAAGTGTTTGAAAATATCTTTAAAAATAATAAAAAGCAACTAAGTATTAGGTAATTTATTGTGGAGCAATGCATTAAATGCACTACTGAAAGTAGTGAATACTCATTATGGTTTGATACTAATAATGAATGTTATGTGCATAAAATAGATATTTTAAACAAACTTATTAAAGTTTTACTTTTTAAGCATTGCAAATGGACAGTGATAGCCGATAGACAAAAGAAGCAAGCTAAACTTAACATTCTATCTCATAAGTGACGACTGAAAGCATACATTAATATTTACAGACATACATATGTACACAAGTACACAAGAAATGGAAACAAAATGACGAAAAGCTATAGTTAGAAAACTAGCTTAGTTGGGGAACATGGAAATGTTTTAATGCAAAAAATTAAAGCATTTCAAGTCGACTCGAAGGTCATATGAATATATGACCCCATTACAATTCTAATGGCCTCCTAGTGGTGTTCCCTGGGTACCGTTTAGATAAATATGTACATATGTACATACATACATACATATGTATAAAAACGGCAGCTAATTCGAGCGGCGTTTTCAAAAAGTAATAGAGCTAGAATATTTTACTGGATAATTTTAGAACAAATTTCCATAAAAAAACAATCTTAAAAAATTTCGGAAAAAAGTGTCGAATATATGTATATACAATGTATATTATACATATATCAAGTTTCAAAATTGGACTTTATTAAAATAATATATAATAAAATATATAAAATAGTTAATACTATACTACATACATAAAATAAGCTTTGTTAATATTGCAATTATATTATTAATCCTGTTCAATCGTAAAGGTCTTCTCCTTCCCCCCTTCTTCTTCTTCTTTTTCAACGCCTGTAAATAAATTCGTTTCTCAACTCATAAAAAGGTTTTCGTCTCGTAAATCGTCTGCTTCACAAATACGCCCACTCCCTGGCCAGGGCCCGTAAACGATATCGCAAACGGAAGTTATGCGGAACTTAAACGGGTAAAACTATCAATTTGGGTCCAAAACGATGAAAATGAATCACTAGTCGCTCAGTTTGTGGCAAGAATTTCGTTTTCGGTAGCTGGCGGGATCTTTGCTGATATCTTTTGCGGACCTTTTATGATATCTTTTGCGGACCTTTATGATATCTTTGCGGCCAGTTCTATATCAATCAGTCAAAAATAATATTATTTGTAATTTACTTTTAATATTAATAGTAAATTACAAATAATATTATGTGCTCGTTAGAGACTGGCGCAAGATTCTTCAGTCGCAGTCTGCTGCGAATAAAGCTTTCTTGCATTTTGTTCCGAAAATGTTTATGTGTGTTTATTTGTAGACATTTTAAATAAGTGATATGATATATATTGAAAAAAAATGTAAGTAAATGGGCATATTTCAATATGAAAAAACTTAAAACCTAAACAAACTAAAACAAAAAATGAACATTTTCAATGAAAAACTTAATACCTAAACAAACTAAAAATAAATGAACATAAAACTTAATACCTAAAAAAACACTTAAATCTAAATTTTAATTATTTTTTGGGCCTTGGACACTCGGTCCTGAGCGTATTGAAAGAATTTTTGTGTAATCCTGTCAAAGTCGGCATCTTCAAGTGAGAATCTTTGTTTAAATCTTCAGCAAGATACATTATTTAGTCTTTGTACTTCTATATACTCAAATGAACCTTACTACGGATTGCTAGCGTCACATGCATAAAAACGGATACACTTTGCCTTGATCGCACGTCAAAGCAAAAGCATGAACTTCCATTTGCGGAGAACAATTGTGCACACAGCAATTCCAGCGAATTGGCAGTTGAAGAAGCACATGTGCGCACTTGCCACTGTCGATTGTATTTTTTTTTGTTTCAGCATCGCCTGTTCAGGTTTCCACTCAGCTACCGTGTGTGCCGCGAGCTCCTTCAACGCGCTGCGAGGTATGACACCAGTACGCAAGCTGCACTACACTTGCTTGTCGTGTCGACGTGACGCTCCGTACATAGCTTTTTCCGTCGATCCTCCGATGTATCAACCATGTTTCCGCATTTTTGGATCCACACGCAAGCCGCAGCATCTCGAGCATGAGCGTGACACATCCTCGAGCGCGGCTCAGCGAGCACGACATTACGCGCTGCTCACAAAATAGCAAGCGGACTCCTGAGGAGGAAAGCTATCACGAAAAGGGACAACTGATAACACCGGGCGAGATCTGCCGCTCTATGCTCTTTTGCGAGTCCGCTTGCGGACATTGAACAGCTCGTATCTCAATGTTTACGATCATGTTTACGAAAGCTATTATTCACGACAGGTCCACTGGGTCTTATGGACCACCGATGAAATCAGATTCTATTTTTAGATTCGTACGCTACAAATTGTCATGCATATCGTACGCTGTATGCTTACATCTAGAGTATGTATGCTTACAGCTATATACAACTTTAACTGTACCCGTTTGCCTAATTTATGAAATATCTTTCAGTTTTTTCAGTAATTAAGACGATTTGTTAGTTTTTATCCCGCTTATTCCGCCGGGTTCAATGAAATTTCACTTAGCAATATTTCGCTAGTCTATTTTCTTTGACTTCGTTACTCAAATGCCTTCAGCAGTCAGCGTGCTGATAAAAACAACACATGCTTGATCGATCAAACAAGCTGAACTTATTTGGGAGAGCTTTCAAGCATTCAGCACAGTTAAGAAGCAATGTGCGCACTTGCACTGGTGTAGTGTTTTTTTTTCAGCTCGCCTTTCAGTTCCACTCAGCTAGTGTGTGCGCGAGCCCTTAAGGCTGCATTGCACCAGTGCAAGTGCACACATTGCTGCTTAGCTGAGCTGAAAGCTCGCCCAATGATCAAGCATGTTTATTTTTATCAGCAAGCAGATTCAGCTAGTGTGTCCTCGAGCCCTCTGCAATTTGCGCAGGTTGTAGGAAAAGTATACGAAAAGACAACTGAAACACCGCGAGATCTCCCTCTATCTCTGCATTGCCAAAAAGCTCTTCTAAAACGATCATGATACAAAGCTATTATTCAACAGTAGCTATAAACAACCGAGAAATAATTTAACTTTATTAGTATACAAATTTATACATATGTATGTATGCTTACCAGAGTATATCTACAGACATATACAACTTAATGGATGGTACAAAATTAAATATACATCATTTCAGCCATTGAAGACATTTTTTTTGGAATATGCACCATAGTATCAAAATAGCTAGCCAGTTCTGATATCGTTACATCGTCGCAGTTGCTTGGGGTTGTCGTATTATAACAAGCTTGCTGAGAACATGTTGTTCCCATAAGTGATCTTTTAGATGCAGATATTGTAAAAGCGTTGTGCTCCTTATTTGACAGCAGTCTACAATTGATTTCTTTTTTGCTGGAAATTTTTTTATATTTGCTGCAGTTTGTTGATACATGATCCAAAATTGGCTTCTTTGTTTGGTCCAGCAATATATCGCATTCACTGATAAGATCGCGAAAACTGCATGGGTCGCATATATTAAATTTTGAGTTTTTAGTATGAATTTGGCTAGATATTTCCTTCTCTGCGTTTAAAAGAAACATTTTATGACTTCGAACAAGACTTCTTCCGTGTTCACAACCAAATAAAGTCTTCAATTTAGGTTGTCGAAAAATATATTTCTTGGTAGGGGCGATATATTTTCTTTGCGCAAGCTTGCTAACACCATGCGAGTGACTTGCTGGGCTTGTAATTTCAAAAGATTCCGTTTGAACAAAAGGTTTGTCTTGAGCACAATTCTCAAGGCAGCTCTCGGATCGACGCCTAGGTCTACACTTCCAGCGATGTACCATTTTGTGTTTGACGCTAAGTATCTGTTCAAAGTTATCCGCACTTGATAGTTTAAAATCATTGTCTGGATTGTAGAATGGGTTCCTTTTCACGGATTTGAAAAGAGGGTGTGTTGGTGTTATTTTTAACTTGTCAAGATTAGCTGGTAATTCCTCCGTAGTCATTCTAAATAAATATTTTTATTAGAAACTAGGTATTTTGCATTTTGTTGTCCGGTTTTAGAAGTATGGTAACCAAAAATACCTTTTTGTTTATTTTTTTTTAATAAAAATATGCTATGTATAGAGTATGCACAGTAGGGTTGTAAAAACATCGATGGCATTATCGACAATATCGATGTTTCAGAACTATATCGATGGATATTATAGTGTTATGACACTAGCCTTAATAGCCTGGGTTCCGCGCGTAACAGGCTTCGGCTTGGTGTCGCATGGGCCACTTGATGGTGCAGTCATTGCATATCAACGTCCAGAGAATAGCGTTTTCACACTGGCGACCATCCGCCATCCATTTCTGGGATGGTCCGTAAGGTTTTGCCGCTCCGAAAATTTCCCAGTTAATCCACCATCCTGCTATGGCGATATAAAATTTTCATTAAAAAGCGCATCGTTGTTTTCGGCTACTTCTTTCTCCCGAAATTCCCTGAACCGCTTCTAAAAATACAGCATATAAGTAATAGCAAGTGTTCCAGTGGTGGCTTGGATATAAGACCACGACGATTCATGCCATGAAATATTCGCCGCTAGGCGGAGTAGGAGAGACGTGATTTGGCGAGCTTCCAGTAATGAGTTGTTGTTGGCCGATCAGCTCAACAATAAAACCACAGTAATTTACGAATACGGCAGGAGCTTATTTATTCGACGTTGGTTCGATAGAGACCTGTTAAGACTAAACTACTTAATATCAAAAAGATTAAGCTATGCCCTAAAGCTTCCTATTCAGCGGCAGCGGCTCGATCGTCTCTCGGTGGTGACGAAGTTAGTGGCCTTAGTCAGCTGAATAAATTCCTGCCTAATTGCAAGAACACAGTGCCCAATTGCACATCTCCGCTACCGAGTGTTAACTTATCTATTTGTATTTAAAACATTGATTGGATCTAGTAGAAGCAGTCACAAATGACCACGCTTCAGTGTTTTCGAAACAAATATCCTCTCTAATATCTTCTCCTCGTCAAAGTTGTCCCCATCATCATCAACCATGTTCACCAACATGTTTTGTTGCTGAATCACATGCAGAACCATCGAAATATCATTTATATTAATTTTAATTATAAACGTAAACAAATTTCCACCGAACGGAATTGTGAGAATCAGCTGTTTCTTATGGATGGTGGATGGTGCCAGTGGGAATCGGATTTTCACATCTGTCAAACATTTCCACCGCTCCTCATAGATGTGCTGTGTGGGAAAAGGCTATTCAACTATTTTTATGTCTTTCCGGCAATTAGACAAATCGGTCTAAACAGATTTATTTCATATTTTTATTTATTTTTGATTTGTGTAACACTTTCCATGCAAAAAACCAAGCAAATTCCTTGAGTTATAAGCGGACGGATGAGCTGATGCTCATAATTGCGTGCGGAAATTTGTTTACGTCTTTAATTAAAATGAATATTAATAATATTGCAGTGGTTGTAAATGTGATTCAACAGCAAAACATTTTCTTGACCAAACTAATCATGTTGCTGCACATGGATGTGGACGAGGAGGAGATATTAGAATGGATATTTATTTCGAAAAACTGAAGCGTGGTCATTTGTGACTGCTTCTACAAAATCCAATCAATGTTTTAAATAAAAATATATATGATAGGATTTTTTAGAAGCGGTTCGGGACATTTTGGGAGAAAGATGTAGCCGAAAACAAAGATGCTGTTTAATGAAAATTTTATATCGCCATAGCATTGTATACTCTGGTCTGTTTTTCTGAGTACAGAATAGTCGGAGGGCTGTTAGCCAACAGCGTGTGCAATTTCCAGCATGAGTTTTGCAAAACACTCCTCATAAACAAATTCCAAGAGGATAGTCCACAAACTATCTTACTTCTGAGTTTTGTGCCTTAGAATATTTTGACATCACATGTTTTGTTGTTGTTTTTTTTTCATTTTCCTGTCTGTTATTGTTTACATTTTCGTAGTGAATTCCGATTTTTCGTTGTGAATGTCTATTATTTATGGTTGCATTTGACAGTTATCGAAAAATTACCGCATAGAAACGTGCTAGTTAGGAACATCCCAGATGGATGGTGGAATAACTGGGAAATTTTCGGAACGGCAAAACCTTATGGCCCATCCCAGAAATGGATGGGGGATGGTGGATGGTCGCCAGTCTGAAAAGGCGAAGACGAAGTTTTGAGATCTTTTCAATAACCTGGCAATGGATTTATAATTTTTCCTTTATCTCAGAGTCGTCGAATGAGCCTTCTCTCGGCCCCACTGCAGTGACGCTAATTGTTGTTAAGTCCCCATGTTGTTATATATTCCTAATACCTTACCTTCTGCAACCAAATGATTATCTTAATAATACAAATTAATGTTTTGCTTCATACACCTATTTTATTGGCTGAATTTGCAGTCTAAGCAATAAAACAATCCACAATTCTTCCCAAAAAGCTTATCAATTCCGGGAATTCACACAATTCGCACCGAAAACAGTGTGAGCATATTAAAAAAGTATGGTTTCCTCATAAAAAGTTATGTTTATATAGATTTAAACCGATATCATAAAAAAAAACCAGAAGGAACGTGTGAGTCGCTTCTAGTCGCAACTCTACTTTTATACCCGTACTCAGTCAGTCAGGCAGGCTCCGGTTTTCACATTCACTTTGCGTTTTACTTTTCAGCATGACTTTTCATTTCGACGCGCTCTGGAATCCACTTATGTGAATTCGTTTACACTTTGTACTGTTAAGCGCGAAATTTACTGCTGTTATACCGACGCGTTAGTGCTAGCTCATACAAAAAGGCCTCTGTTATGTTTAACCGAGACCTATCGACAGCCAAATCAGGCTGACACAGCTGTTAACAGCAATTCACTTTTTTGTTTTGACCTGACCAATTTTGAAGATCCAATTTTGAGGTTGGTTTAAACAAAAATTATTTATAAAAAGGGCACAAGCTCAATTTACCAGTTAATAGTGTCAAATTAATGTCAATGCATCAATAAGTCATCTATTTTTTTCCTTTTGCAATTAAGAGTTTTTTAGCTGTATAAAAAGACGTTTGCTTTTCATTTCGGCGAGGAATTCGTTGCCGTTTTCAAAACGTAAAAGTCATTAATTTCACGTGTGCGGTAGCGCCTAACGTTTCGTTTAAAAAAAAAAATCACATTTTTTTTATGAAAGTGAAAACCGGAGCCTGCCTGAGTATATCAATTTGTGAGAATTTTAAAATATTTTACATTTTACTTTTTTGCTACATCTGTTGACTACATCTACATATAAAATTTAGATGGCGAGATGGCGCTTGCGCATTATAGCCTGTTTACACTGAGGCGCATCATTGGATTTTTCCGTTAAATGGAACATGCGAAAATGATGCCCATAAGAGCCCTGTGGATAGGAGAAGACAATCATGCGGCCGCATCTTTAATCATGCGGCGCATCATTGGCTAGTGTTGCTGTATTCTCTCTAGTATTTTTACAAAATACTGAAATTATTCAGGGTATCGACAGCAAACAGCTGTGAATTAGTAAATTATATTTAAAAGAAAAGGGAAATATGAGCGCTGAAAAACAAAAGAAAAAGAAGTGGTCAGAGGGGGTGGAAAATTTGTTAATAGACTTGTGGGCGGAAAATATTGAGGATTTGCGTGGGTTGCGCAAGAGCACCCACATTTACGAGGAGATAGGAGAGGAATTTAAACAGCAATTCTATGATTTCTCCAATATAAATAAAAACAAAGTTGGAGAATTTTCGCCGGAAATATGTGTAAGTACTACAATTATAAGTGCATTGGGAAGATAATACATCCCTTTCCAGATTGGAGAAGTCAAAGACGGGACCAAGCGGAGGTAAATCGGTGGAAACGGCACTGCATTCGCTTGTAGCCACCATCGAGAGAGCCCTTCATAATAAAAAGTATCCTATATGAATGTTCGTAGACATATCCGGAGCATTCAACAACGTGAATACGAGCGTGATAATGGACCGCCTAGAAGCGACCAACACGCATCCCACAATCAAACCCTGGATAAAGAACCTTCTAAATTGTAGACGGGTGTATTTAGAGTGAAAGGGCGCACACCTCAAGGTGGAGCACTGTCTCCCCTCCTATGGAACCTGGTGGTCGACGACCTAATAAAGAGATTCGAGAAGAGAGCCCCAAAAATACCGGCTTAATTATTACGGGAGTGTGTCCGTCGACCCTCAACTCTAAAATGGAATCAACAGTCAGGGAGATATGTGAGTAGGCGGGAAAAGTAGGACTCAGTATCAACCCGGACATCCCGAATATCGGCGTCGATCAACTGAAGATAATGGCCATTCAGTAACTTTGAGAGTTTAAAATCAAGATTTGGAGATTGATAATGGTTGGGTTGTGTCATATTCAGCGTTATTATCTAAGATTTTTAAAGCGCAAAGTAGGACTTAGTATCAACCGGAAATCCCGAATATCGGCGGCGATCAACTGAAGATAATGGCCATTCATTAACTTTGAGAGTTCAAAATCAAGATTTGGAGATTGATAGTGGTTGGGTTGTGCCATATTCAGCGTTATTATCTAAGATTTTTAAAGCGCACATAAACGAAAATATCTGCAATTCAGTTTAATCTATTGAACATATTTTAATATAAATCAACAAGGGAAGTTATATGGCAGTTTTCGGAGCAGTTGCTAATGTTACCGATGAAATCACTCAATTTCAAATGGGCAGATACATCAATTCAAATGAAGCAGTATGGCGCATATTATCATTCCCGAACCATGATAGGCATCCAACTGTAGTTCATTTAGCTATTCATCTTGAAAACGTTCAACGCGTTTTTTTCACACCCGGAAATGCCATGCGAAGAGCTGCGCAACCAGCGGCAACAACTATAGCTGCATTTTTTGCGTTGTGTCAAGTAGATGATTTTGCTAAAACATTGCTATACGCCGAAGTACCCCAATATTATACATCGAATATTTCAGCAAGTATTGTTTCACTCAGATGCGATAGGACGAATTTATACATTTCATCCCAACAATCAAGAGTGTTATTATTTGCGATTGTTGCTAATAAATGTTCGTGGACAAACATCATTTAAATATTTGCGAACTGCTGATGAAGAATTGTGTGGGACCTACTATCGCGAAGCATGCAAACGATTGAATTTGCTTGAGAATGACATACATTTGGAACTTACATTTAAGATGAAGCATTGTCCTCAAGTCTACATCAAATTCGGACACTTTTCACAATTATTATAGCCACTTGCAGTCCAGCAAAGACAACTCAATTGTGGCATAAACATCAAAATCATTTGTCAGAGGATTTTTTACATCGATGGCGCTATCAAACGGGTGATATAAACATGGACTATACGCCGGAAATTTACAACGAAGCATTGATCGCTATTGAAGACCTTTGCTTGATGATGCCAAGCAAAGCATTAGCTCAATTAGGTATGACAGCGCCTAATCGTGAAATACACGACCTTTTTAACAAAGAACTGGAGCGTGAACAACAGTATGATCATGCCGAGCTTAATGAGTTTGTGCAAAACAATGAGCCTGGGACGTCCTATTCCAGGCTGGGATATGCGTCAGTCCTGTCCAGGGTTCCAAATCACAAGAAATTTTATAATTTGCTAGGATCTTTATAGGTGGATCAGCAACTCTGCCAAATGCTGAAATATAATGAATTACCAAGACACAACACTTTGGGATTTGCTTTGGATTATTATTATGTTTCTTTATTTGCTTTGGTACGAGGCTGGGTTATCTCGGATTTTGTTTACAGCGGGGTTTAATCTACTTTTATTCGCGCCGATCGACTGCCCAGATACTGTCTCTGGAGTTATGGCTGATGGACTGCCCCTTTCGCCATGCAATATGGGAAGTTGCAGCCATCGATCGATATCTTACATAAGTTCTTAATGTTACTAAGAGACATATATATTCTTGAATTCTAAGTAAATTGTTAGCGGGCGATTGGTGGGTAATGGTTACCTAACCATCAGCCCTCCAGACAGTGTCCAATCACCAGGTAAGGTGATCGCTGTGCACCGGTACCGTGGGAAAGGAATGTACTTTTCGGAATATTTATTTATTTAATATTATTTCGGGTACTTAAGCAGGCCTCCGGTCTTTTGTCATGTGCTTAGTTTTTGTTGCTGGGTGTTGAGCTTTGGTTACTGAATTTGGGTCAGGGTTTTTCGGCCTGTTCTGCATCTTCGAATTCGTTGTTGTTGATATCTGCACCTGGGAGTAGCGTTGGCTGCGTCGTCTGCATGTGTCGGCTGGGTGTTGAACTCGTCATTTGAGAGCTTGGCTGCGTCGTCTGTTTGTGACGAACCATGGGATCCATGGTTCGTTACAAGCCACAGTT
>JAWNNB010000823.1:0-86475 GCA_035043285.1 Drosophila subsilvestris | reverse complement strand
GATTGTGTTTTAATAGCCATATAGCTGCAACTGTAAATAAAGCTAAAGGTGTTCTAGCGTTATAAAGCGTTGGTCCAAGGAGTTTGTCGACCCATACGTCACCAAAACTCTGTACATCTCCTTGGTTCGTCCGATTCTGGAATATTGTTCTTATGTGTGGAGTCCACAGACCAAGGAACAACAAGCCATTCTCTAATCAGTCCAAAAACAATTTTTAATTTTTGCCTTACGTAGTTTTAACTGGGACTCGGATAGACTCTTGCCCCCTTATCAGTCGAGGCTACAACTTTGTGATTTCAACTTATCGTCTGGGAAATATAAAGCATTCAAATGCGATATGATGATTTTTGTGCAGTATATTTTACGAAATTTTGACTTTAAAAACTCAGAAAAAGTCGAAAAAAATTATATCCTGTGTTCTCTATTTATACCCGAACTCAAAGAGTTAAGGATGTGTATGTGTGTAACGCAGAGAAGGAAATTTTCCGACCCCATAAAGTATATATATTCTTGATATATATTCTGTCCGTCCGTGCGTCCGTCTGTCCGTCCTGATGAGCGCCTAGATCTCAGAGACTATAAAAGCTAGAGCAACGAAATTTTGTTTCCAGACTCATGTGATCACACTGTTACAAGTGTCTTTCAACTTTTCGTTTCGCCTTCTTCCGCCCCCACAAAGGACGAAAATCTGTGGCATCCACAATTTTAAAGACACGATAAAACTAAAAACGCAGTATTGTAGAGAATGACCATATCTATCAGATTGCCGAATCTGAATCAGATCGGATCATTATTATAGCCAGAAATAAGAAATTAATTTTCAGTTGCTTTCACACCTCCTCTGGCGCTGCTGACGCTACTTATTCTCTTTCTCGCTCGCGCACACTCTGCCCTGTGAAGTGCGCGAGCACGCTCACGCGGAGGAGATGTAGAATCTAAATGGTAGATATAGAATATTTGTTCTAGATGTATTATCTACATTTTAGATGTAGTTAACAGATAAAAAATGTAAAATGTAAAATTTTAAAATTTCTATTTAAATTTCAGCTGTAGGAAACGTTTGTAATGAAAGGACGTGCATACGTCACAACTCAGGTTCTCGGCTTCCACAATTCAGAAGTGGTAGAAACCCCATATACAACGTTACCACTCTTAGGAAGTGGTGCACAACTTTAAACCTACATGCCGACCAATGGAACGAAGGCCGAGCTATTGGCACGCATAAATGACGTAGCAGAAAACCAGCGTAGCACCCCCCATTGTTTCTAAACACGTCGTGTTAAACGAGGAGGAACAACCGACTACCAGTGCGCAGGCAGAGACTTACCAAAAATAGCAATCGGAGATTGCAAAACCAAAAATGGAATTAGAGAAATTGCA
Source organism: Drosophila subsilvestris (assembly GCA_035043285.1). Lineage (NCBI taxonomy): Eukaryota > Metazoa > Arthropoda > Insecta > Diptera > Drosophilidae > Drosophila > Drosophila subsilvestris. Next base: position 85,095 of record JAWNNB010000823.1, on the reverse strand, counting down.
CGCGGAGATGGAATAAGCAAGAAAATTATTCGAAACGCAACGACAAATCGCTAGCATGGTTGACTCAGTCACTCAGCTCGGTATACAGGGAGACAGCGAGAACGACAATGGCAACGAGTATCCAGACTTAATCAACGAGGATGAAGAAAAAAAAAGAGGACAAGGAGAATATACCGACAAAGAATCCACAGAATCGAGGTGCCGCCACTGCAACATGAAAGGACACTGGGCCAGGGACTGCCGGAAGTCCATCAGAACTCGGGGATCATGCTACGGATGTGGTGACACGAGCCACCTCATAGCTGAATGCCCTCAACGAAAGTCAACACAAACTAATTATTATGTAAGTGTGTTAAAATATTCTTTAGGGACAATAATTATTGCATTACATTACAGAATGCCTCATAGACTCGGGCCCTATTTCACTTAATAATCAATATTGTGTTCCTCGAGAAGCGAAACTGGAACCTCATAACGAAGGGTTAAACAAACAAAACAAGCCAATTAAAAATTGTTTTGGTTTTATTTTGAAGAAAGAATTAAAGGTACATTTTCATTTAAGTGTGGTACCTGGCGAATATATGGGATGCATGGTAGTATTGGGCAGAGATTTCTTGAGCTCTTGTGATCAAATTAAAATAGACGCTCTGAAAATGGTCACAATCGAGAGAGTTTAAAGCCAAGAGGATGCCTCAAATAATGTCTGTGAATTAGCATACAACAATCATTGCAAATTTCCGGCTTTGATAGCGAAAAGCGTTATTGGATGAACAACGTCCACACCATTCACAACCTGACTCTACCTAAACAATCAGTGAATGCGCTAGATCTGCAAAGAAAATATCCGTACCTTACCATCGTACGACAGCATTCAGCCTATGTTGCTTATGGGCGCAGACAATTGGAGTCTGCAGTCCCTCGTAAATTACGTGAAGGAAGACATAACGGACCAATTGGATCCAAATTTTTGTTAGGCTGGGGCGTTCAGTGCATATCAAGTTCGATCAAGTTCGAGGCACTGGACTATGCATCACTGTGAATGCGATTAGCAAAAGTTACATGATATTGTAAAAGAAAGCTTCAGCCTAGAGGTAATCAAGCCTCGGACTCAGCAGTCAAAAGACGATGAAAGGGCCTTGAAAATTCTGGATCAAACATGCGTGAAAATAAAGGGTCGATTCGAGGTGGGACTCTTGTGGCGCGACAACAATTGCATACTTCCTGAATGCTACCAAAACGCACTCAATCGTCTGAATTGCTTAAAACATAAAATCAAGCGAGAACCCAATCTATACGATAAGATCGCTTATCAAGTAGAAAACCTTATCTAAATGACGCTAAATGACTTTATTCTCACAGGTCAAGATCTACTGACACCACTTTTGGAAGTCCTTCTGGCATTTAGAGTGGGCGTGGCGGTTTGAGGCGACATCGCTGAGATGTTCCATCAAATCAACTTTAAGGCAGAGGATAGACAGGCACAGAGATTTTTGGGGTACAACGGAGAAATAATTACATATGTTATGTAACTTTCGGTATTAGCTGCGCACCATGCACTATGTGCGAAACAAGAACGTTGAACCATGTCGCCAGAAGTACCCACGAGTATACGAAGCACATTATGTTGATGACTATATCGACACTATGGAAAACGAACAAGAGGCTCTGGAAATAGCAAATCTAGTTCGCAAAGTACATCAGGCCGGCGGCTTCGGAATTCGAAACTGGGAATCAAACTCTGACAAGGTTCTTAGCCAACTCATTGATGCTGAATCTGCAGTGCATTCGAAAGTCCAATTCGGTGACACAGAGAAGATTTTCGGTATGTATTGGCAAAGATTCTACAATACAACAAGATGCGTAACGCCCATACGATTGAAAAGCACACGAAATTTTTAGCGTGGATTTTCGATGTGGATTTTCGATTTTTCTATGTGTGCGTTGTGTTGTCCGTCCCAGTGGACCACAAGACGATAGTAAAACGGAACTATCGCAAAATGTTCGTAAACGAACTTAGAAATGATAAAAATCCGTGAGCGATTACTGAAGCCTCGCTCAATGTCCGCAAGCGGACTCAAAAAAGAGCATTGAGCGGACAAAAAACGAGCGGCATATATTTCCCTTTTCATGTCCAGTTTCCACTCATTTTTGAGTCCGCTTGCGATAATTTTGTGATAGTTTAGCCGTCGCTCGAGGATGTGTCCGCTTAATGCTCTTTTTTGAGTCCGCTTGCGATAATTTTGTGATAGCTTAGCCGTCGCTCGAGGATGTGTCCGCTCAATGCTCTTTTTTGAGTCCGCTTGCGATAATTTTGTGATAGCTTAGCCGTCGCTCGAGGATGTGTCCGCTCAATGCTCTTTTTTGAGTCCGCTTGCGGACATTGAGTGTGGATAGCAACAAAAATGTAACGGAAAAATAGGTAGGTACGGTCGGAGGATCGCAAACGGACTTAAAAACGAGTACGATGCGCATGAAATACCGGATGACGTCATCGTCGAGCACGACAACCGCCGAAGTTGTATGTTTCGGCACGCGTCGCGTGTTTGGTTTCATCCCTTTTTTCGTTTGTTCGTTCTTTTGTGATTGGAAACCTGCCGCAGACAGACGTGTGAAAGTGAAAAATTGTGAAAAAATATCAAATCGGTAAGTAAATTCTAATATCTTGTCTAGTTTAATGCTGTTTACTAACAACAATACAAATAAAACAATCTACACACAAATGTATGTGCACACGTCAGTGCTCTTGGCGCGGGACCGAAGCTAAAAAGTGCATCTGGGGCTTGCGTGTGACCCTAGCAATCCGTAGTAAGTTTTATTTAAAAAAGTATATTTATATTTCAATTTCCTAACATCTAATTTGTTTCTTACAGTGGGATTTAAACAAAGATTCTCACTTGAAGATGCCGATTTTGACAGGGTAACACAAAAATTCTTTCAATACGCGCAGGACCGAGTGTCCAAGGCCCAAAAAATAATTAAAATTTAGATTTAAGTGTTTTTTTAGGTATTAAGTTTTTCATCTTGAAATATGTTCATTTATTTTTAGTTTGTTTAGTTATTAAGTTTTTTCATATTGAAAAATGTTCATTTATTTTTAGTTTTAGTTTGTTTAGGTTTTAAGTTTTTTCATATTGAAATATGCCCATTTACTTTTAATTTTTTTTTCAATATATATCATATCACTTATTTAAAATGTCTACAAATAAACACACAAAAATGAAAAAAACAAAAATATTTTTATTACTGGAACAAAATGGAATGAAACGCTTTAAGCTATCGCAGATGGTATCTTTTGCGGACCTTTTATGATATCTTTTGCGGACCAGTTCTAATATCAATAACGAGTCAAAAATAATATTATTTGTAATTTACTATTAATATTAAAAGTAAATTACAAATAATATTTGCATTTTTTGGTATGTTCTGTCGCAACAAAGGATTCAACTTGACATATTGACGATTCTACGTCTCCTAAGTCCGTGGCGTAGCTGTCTAAGTGGCTGGCTGATAAACGAAGCTGAGCAGCGAGTTCAAGCCACACTCAGTACAAGTTTTTTATTTTATTTTTTTTTCCTTAACCTATTTAGAATCTACCTAATCTACCAAAATTATTACTTATTTTTCTTATTTGAAATTTTGGTTTTTTCCAAACAATTTTTATTCAACATTAAAATAAAAATACCGCAAAAAAAAAAGAACTAATCATCACCTTATCTTATATTCGCTGAGACTTGAACTTGGCTCACACTGTCCATAGGCAAACAGATTACCCATCGCACCATCGCTCGTATTTGCTTTCGTAAGCAGTTACAGGACGTTAGTTTCGTTTTTATCATTAAGAATTGAGCAGTTTTGACGAAATATGAAATTTTGATTCAAACGGAAATAATTGGAGAGCACACACAATCATACACATGGATGTGTATGTTTGTATGTAACAGAAAAATACGACGCTTTCACATAAAATCGAGCCGACAGGTGGCCCGAGCGAGAATCTAAAAATAGAATACATTTTGTGTAGCGCACTAACACATACGCAAGTGTGGAGTTAGATTTCTTGAAAAATTGCTCTGCAGTCATACATTTCGTTCTTCCTCGTTACGCATCTTGTTGTATTATAAAATCTTTGGTTCTACCAAGTGGCATCTCTTCAAAATGCCAAAACAGAACTAACAAACCAATTCTACACATTATTGCCATTGCATTTATGTTAAAAACCCCAGTTCAGCAAAGTGCAGGCCCATGGCAGCACAAGAAAAAGCATAGCGATCATTATACCAAAAACTGTTAATTGTAATGAACCAAATTATCAGTCGTTTGAGAAGATAATCACTAAAAACACATACTTATCGTCTGATCGTAAAAACAAGTCCGTTCCGCATCTGGGAAGCCTGCTCTGCAAGGTTTAAATTCTAATACGTACTCTGCTATTTAAGTTTCTGGTCTAACTATTAAAAAAAACAACATAGGCGTCTGAATTATTTTTTTAAATTTTGATCAACATTCTGTATGAATATTTAAACCTTTTTTTAAACATTTAAACCTAATTTCACAAAACTTTTGGCACTCAGAAAAAGTATCTCTAAAACAGGAATTAATCCGTGTTTTTTTGCTTTAAAACATCAATACCGTCGATTATTGATTTTGTTTCGATTTTGTATTTTTACATCCATGGTTCCCCGCCTGTATAGATGTTAAACACAGCCTTTGAAGCACCACGATTGTATTTTTATAAAATTTCCGATTTTTAGATATTATGGGTTCCCACGCTATCACACCTTTTTTACCATGAGGTGATCATGGAAAATTTTATTAATGGTCGTCATACTAATGCCGAAGGATTCCTCATCCTCACAGTATGTGACATGACGATCTTGCTCAATCATTTCGCGCACAGCATTGATATTTTGTGGCACAAAAATTAATTTTAGACTACCTTCACGAAGTTCGTCCTGCAACGAAGGACGTCCACGGTCGAATTCGCAATTCCAGTCTTTTACATTGGCAATCCATGGTGCTTCCTTAATAAAAGTTCAACTAAGCTGATCTAAGCATTCTTGGCTTAAAAATCCACCTCGAATATCGTAGAAAATCGTTACACAGACATTTTTATGCGTAAATTTCCATTTTTGCTCAAGCTGAATTTTTGATTTATCGTTAATCGATATCAAACGTGGTCGTACATGAAAAAGTTGTAGGTATGTTTAATTAATAAAACTCCAAATTTTTTTTTTGCAAATGACCGTTTGTGTCTTATACGACTAGAAGTGACCTAGGCCAGCAACAGCCAACAGTCTCGCTAATAGCATTTTTATTTAGTTTACCTAACAATTCAGATATTTGTTTTATTTTGAACAGTTGATTCCGCCCATGCACGGAGAGTGGCCAGACAACTGCTAAACTTCGTGTCTTATACAAAACTATACGCAGTGCATGCCAAAAATGCAAAAACCACGCAGCAGTCCCAAAGCCGCCACAAATGTCACCAGTTCCACCAGCAAGATTGGCCAGCTTTGAGAAACCATTCACATATACCGTCGTAGACTACTTCGGGCCAATTCTTGTAAACGTCGGCAGGCTTAAGGAAGAGAGATGGGGAGTTCTGTTTACGTGCTTGACACTCCGCGCCGTGCACTTTGAGATCGCATACAAATTGGACACCAGTTCATACATTATGTGCCTTCGCAACCAATCGATCTACAGAAAAGGCACTGAAAGAAGAACCAAACAATATTGATATCGACAATATCACGGTGAAGTATGATCGCATCAAATGGCGCTTTAATCCTCCGGGTTCACCCCATATGGGGGGCGCCTGGGAGCGCCTTATCAGGTTAACGGAACGCACTAATGGAGGCCGAACTCATTATCAACTCACAACCGCTAACATTTGTGAGACTAGACTAGACTAGCGTCAGCGCTGGAATCAAACTCAGCTTTTCGGCGACCATTTCTAGAAGCGTTGGGTCAAGGAATATACACCGGTCCTCACCAACCGCACAAAATGGTTTGAGAAGTCCGATCTAATAGTCTTTGGAAGCGTTTTAATTGTTGTGGATGAAAACCTGACCAGGAACCTATGACCGAAAGAACGCATTATCAACGTAGTCACAGCAAGAGATGGACAAGTCAGACGTGAGACAGACACCTGCTACAAAAATAGCTGTACTAGATGTCGGCATAGAAGGGGGTAAATAATGCCAAGGGGGTCTCATTTACGATGGGGGGAATGTTGCCGCCAATATGTACTAGTCACCTATAAATTTGTTTAAGCAACTTTAAAATATCTTTAAAATACGTTTCCCTAAAATACGGTCTATCGAGCCAATAGACATAAATTAGACGGGAAATAAGAAGAGAGAGGGAACAACACGAAATTTTTAAGCTGCTCTTTTTTTCCACCATACATACATTTATATGCAATAAAGGTTAATTAAGAGTATAAAATAACCAAAAGTGCGTTGGATTCGTTGGTATTGAAAATTTGGCTTGCTATAAAATATCGGAACGACACTCTCGACTTCGCTGGTACAGTTAAAAAGAATAAAGTTAGAATAACAGCAGTTAGGAGTAAAATTGTTAAAAGAAAACCCGTTAGATAACACTACTCGAAAAAATTTAACTTTTTATTTCCGCTGGCCCAAAAGACTTTTTCTGGTAGATTTCGGGATTAAAATTTTTTTAAAGAATTGGAGTTGTTTTCATGGTTTAGTTTTTTAAATAATTTTTTAAAATTTTTATAAGTCAAAATTTTGGGAAAAAGTACAGCAAAAAATGATCAAATTTGAATTTGAAAGCTTAATATCTTTCAGATGTTAATACTCTCTGCACACTGAGCCCATCCCAGAGGAACGGTGAGAATTTTTGAAATATGTGAAACTCCGATTCACACTGCGACCATCCACCATCCCCCATCCATGAGAAACAGCTGATGCTCATAATTGCGTGCGGAAATTTGTTTACGTCTTTAATTAAAATGAATATTAATAATATTGCAATGGTTGTAAATGTGATTCAACAGCAAAACATATTCTTGACCAAACTAATCATATTGCTGCACATGGATGATGAGGATGTGGACGAGGAGGAGATATTAGAATTGATATTTGTTTCGAAAAAACTGAAGCATGGTCATTTCTGACTGCTTCTACAAAATCCAATCATTGTTTTAAATACAAATATATATGTTAGGACTTTTTAGAAGCGGTTCGGGACATTTTGGGAGAAAGATGTAGCCGAAAACAAAGATGCTGTTTAATGAAAATTTTATATCGCCATAGAATTGTATACTTTGGGCTGTTTTTCTGAGTACAGAATAGTCGGAGGGCTGTTAGCCAACAGCGTGTGCAATTTCCTGCATGAGTTTTGCAAAACACTCCTCATAAGTCCACTCACTTCTGAGTTTTTGTGCCTGAGAATATTTTGACATCAGATGTTTTGTTGTTGTTTTTTTTCCATTTTCTTGTCTGTCATTGTTTACATTTTCGTAGTGAATTCCGATTTTTCGTTGTGAATGTCTATTATTTATGGTTGCATTTGACAATTATCGAAAAAATACCGCATGGAAACGTGCGAATTAGGAACATCCCAAATGGATGGTGGAATAACTGGGAAATTTTCGAAACGGCAAAACCTTACGGCCCATCCCAGAAATGGATGGGGGATGGTGGAGGTCGCCAGTGTGAAAAGGCTATAAGCTGTAGCTACAAAGTCCCTGGGTCGGATTTATAGCTGCATTTGTCAGCTTTTTAGAACTGCAAAGATACATACATGCAACAAGATATAAGATAATTAAGTTATGTGAAAAATAAAAGCTAACTCTGAAAAATAATTTTTTTTTTTAATTTTAAAAATTCTTTAAACAAAACTATAACATAAAAAAACATAAATCCCGACATCTATTATCTATTCAACTATTCGAAAAGAGCATGATGCGTATAAACGTTTTAGATGAGGCAGAATGCGAGGTGAGCACATTAGGTTTGATTTCACTATTTAACACGACATTTCCGCTGTGGCCCGAAATAACTTTTTCTAATAGATTACGGGATTTTAAATTTTTTAAAGAATTATGGTTTTTTTTTATTGGTTTAGTTTTTTTTTTAAGAATTTTCTAAAATCTTGCATGTTTTTTTCAGAGGTATTCCATTTTTCACATTACTTAAGTATCTCATTTCTGGTTGCATGTTACATTGCAGTTCTGAAAAGCTGACAAATACAGCTATAAATCAGACTCAGACACGTTGTAGCTGCAGCTTAACGTCTGGAAGATATTAAGCTTTTGAGTTCAAATTTGATAATTTTTTGCAGTTATTTTAACGAAATTTTGACTTTAAAAACTCAGGAAAAGTAAAAAAAAAAATATTTCTTGGCAAAAATTTTTAGATAGACGCATTATTTAGGCGTCGTTTAAGGTATTGTTCATTAAAATCTATGGAGAAACAGTGGAGCTACAGAACTGCAATGTAAGATGGAACCAGAAATAAAATACTTAAGTTATGTAAAAACGAGAAGCACTATCTCTGAAAAAAAAAAAGTTTTTAAAAAATTCTTTAAAAAAAACTAAACCATAAAAAAAAATATGTGGTTTAAAAAATTTTAAATCTCGAAATCTATCAGTAAAATCATTTTGGGCTACAGCCTAAATAAAAAGTTCAATTTTGTCGAGTAGTGTTTGCGAAGGAAATTCATACAGTTGCTAGAAAGAAATGAACATTATGGTGAAGAAAGCCATTTAGCTGCTCGCCGAGACGGTTGTCATACACTGAGAATGAAAAATTACAGGTGATGCTAGATGAGTATTTTAGAGACGGCATAATTCAACCCAGTAGTTATGAAAAGGCGTTAAAAATAGTGTTAGTCAAAAAGAAATCTGGGGAGTTGAGATTATGTGTTGATTACAGGAAACTAAACATGACTAGGGATAATTACCCTTTGCCCCTCATTGACGATCTATTAGATAAGCTAGTTGGCAAATCGGTATTTAGTAAGCTTGATCTGAAAAATGGATACTTTCATGTGTTTGATTACAAAGATTCAGTAAAATATACATCATTCGTCACTACATTAGGACAATTTGAGTTTTTGAGGATGCCAATAAGCATGAAAACTGCATCTCAGATATTCCGAAGATTTTTTAACAGCATTTTTAAGGATATGATAAGAGATAACAAAGTAATTATTTACATGGATGATATCATGGATGGTAAAAGTGTGGATGAGCATATAGAAATTTTAGGGAAGATATTTAAGCGTTTGTAAAAAACAAGTTAGAATTAAGAATGGATAAGTGTGAATTTTTACCATTATATGACATGATGAAGAAAGATCGCCAGTTTAAGTTTGAGGAAAAAGAAATGGAATGTTTCACCCAGCTAAAAGAGTTTCTACTAGAAGCACCAGTATTATCTATGTACAACCACAAAGACGATGTGGAACTGTGTGATAGGTTTTGAGCAGAAAACAGAAGATGGTAGGCTATATATCCTATATTTTATTTTCGGAAACGACTGACAGAGACTGAAGCGAAGTACCACCGTTTCAAGTTAGAGACTCTAGCTATCATATATGCGTTACGAAGATTCAGGATATATTTGCAAGGAAAGCCGTTTAAAATAGTAACAGACTGCAATTCATTGACGTTGACGCTAAAAAAGTAGAGCTCAAACCGAAAATTGCAAAATGGCATTAGAGTTACAAGAGTATGATTATGAGGTGGTTCATAGGTGGTCATACACCAATTTGGTAATATGTCAAACGAAGGATGCTGAAATACAAAACAGTAGAAAACTGTTAGAAAAAAGCGAGCATAAATTATTTGAAATGAGGAACGGGGTGTTTTACAGATAAAAAAACGATGACAGGATATTATTTTATGTGCCAGAGGGAATAAAAGACCATGTAATGTATAAATATCACGACGAATTAGGCCACGTTGGACGGGATAAGATGTTAGACGCGATTGGTAAAAGTTACTGGTTTCCCAATATGAAGAGCAAGGTAACAGAACACCTAGGAGAAGTGCATAGCATTTTCCACGACATTAGGAAAAGGGGCATTCCACGAGAGGCATAGTATCGGGCAGGGAATAGAGCGAGGCCACCTCGATCAGCACCGTAACGCAAAATGTTGTAAAAGAATAGTCAATAAGTGGAAATTTGGTAATCTTTTAAATATGAATTGGTTATACCTATATTCAAACAAAAAATAATCGAGCGTACGGTTTTAAAGATACAAGCCAAAACATGACCTAAAAGTGCGTTACATAAAACAGAAGTGGTTTTCGAGGTTGTGGTACAAAATGGCAAAACTCTGCGAATTGGATAGGGCTATCTGTATAACATTTTTTGTGCTAATAAATGAAGTATTCAAAGTTAATTTTCCAACTTATTACTTGTAAAAGCTTTTCGTGTTTTTGTATTAAAAATCCGCAGAGGCATCTGGCGAACGTTACTGGCGTGACGTTACATGTTTCCATTGAACTTATTTTTTTCTAAGAATGTTTTCAAATGAATTCTTAACGCAAATATAAAAATTATTACTTGGAATATATTTATTTATATATTGTGGAAGCCGAGAACCTGAGTTGTGTGGTATGCGGGTCCTTTTATTACAAATATTTTCTACAGTCTGTTGTGCTGCTCTCATGCAGCGTGAGCGAGACCCTCAGTCAAGCTGAGCGAGTTAAGCAGGCGCTCTCTCAGAGAGTGTGTTACAGGCGTAACAGGCTTCGGCTTGTATCATGGGCCACTTGATGGTGCATTCATTGCATATCAACGTCCAGACAATATTCTTAATTCTACATGTGTGTTATTCTGCTTATTAATTATTAAAATTTTATAAAACAAATCTTATGTATATTTTCTTTTCCATGGTCTAATATTTTGATTACTCCAAACTCCTTGATATGTATTTCGAGTTAATTGAAAACCTTCGATGTCTTTCAGCAGGTAATTGTCGTTCTTCAGAACTTTGTCTATCATGTAGGGAGCACCACTTTCGTAGCTATTATATTCTTGTTTTAGTGATTTTCATTTACTCTTTGGTATCAACTTCCTTAAAACTCCCGCGGTGCTATCCAAATTTTTTACTATAACAAAGTCTCCCGTCTTGTTTTAATGATTTTTATACCCGTACTCAAAAAGAGTTAAGGGGTATACTGTATTTGTGGTAAAAGTGGATGTGTAACGCAGAGAAAATTTTCCGACCCCATAAAGTATATATATTCTTGATCAGTATCAATAGCCGAGTCGATAGAGCCATGTCTGTCTGTCCGTCCGTCTGTCCGTCTTAATGAGCGCCTCGTTCTCAGAGACTATAAAAGCTAGAGCAACCAAAATCATGTGATATCACACTGAATCAAGTTTCTTTTCAAATTGTGCCACGCCCCCCTCCGCCTTCACAAAAAACGAAAATCTGTGGCAGCCACAGATAAACGCAGTATCGTAAGGAATGACCATATCAACTAGGTTGCAAAATCTGGTACAGATCGGATCATTATTATGGCCAGAATGAAGAAATTAATTTTCAGTTGCTTCCATCACCTCCTCTGGCGTTGTTGACGATATTCGGAGGAGATGTAGAATCTAAATGGTAGATGTCGAATATCTGTTCTACATATATTATCTATATTTTAGATGTAGTTAACAAATGTAGCAAAAAAATTTAAAATTTTAAAATTTCTTTTTAAATTTTAATAATAAGCACACAAATTTATATACTGACTGAGTACGGGTATAAAAGTAGAGTCGCGACTAGAAGCGACTCACGTTCCTTCTCGTTTCAGTTGAATTTTTGACTACATCTTTAGAATACCATTCCGCGGGAAACACGTACGGAATTTACGATAACTATATTAGGAGATTTTTAATTGAAGTATAGAGAAAAGAGAAAATTTTTTCAAAACTCCGTTAATTCCACAAAAATTAATATTTTTAAAATTTTGTACGTGTTTCTCTAGCTATACTCATGAACATTAAGTATATTTTTTATTTTTATTTTAGATTAAAGTTTTCACCAGTTATGCTGCGTGCCGCAGAGTGCTTCAAGTGTAACACGTCGCAGGAGAATGGCTCTCGGGCCGCCATTTTGGATTATTTTTTTTAGTTAAATATATGATTAATAACATATCCAAAACTTGTTCATCTCTGTCCAACCCTTCCATGAAAAAAAAACACTAAAAAAAAAACGCCGAAAAAATTGAGTTACAGTGGCGTTACCCCTAAAACATTTTAAAGCCCAAAATCTATCAGACAAAGTCGGGTTGGATCCTTGAGGAAAAAAGTTCGATTTTGTCGATTAGTGTAATCTGTTGGTGACCCTGGACAGACTGAGATTACTACCCTACAATATTATCCCCAAAACTTTTTATCAACAGCATTTCTCTGTCATCTATGGACAAACTGAGATTCCTACCTTACAAACTAAATAAAAATATTATCCCCAATACTTTATACCATTAGCATTTCTCAGAAAAAACAATATTAAATATAAACATCGCAAATTCATATATTCAGATGATTTACTTTTTTATTTTACTTTTCCTGACTTTTGAAAGTCAAAATACCGCATTCGATTTTTTACTCAAAATTTACGATTTTTATAAGAATCGTCGAAAATAAAAACTCAAATTAATATATTGTATTCTTAAATGAAAAAAAAATGGTTTTGAAAAATTTAAGAAACAAAAAATATACAACTTTTTAGCCGAAAACAAAATTGTCTACTTCGGGAGTTGAACTCATACCTTTCATTATCATTATTTTGATGCCACAAGGAGAATAAAAGATTTTCGTAAGGAATTGGGGTTGTTGGTTGACCAACACAATCAAAGTTTAGGAAATACCAACGATGACAACACCTCCAGGAGGTTTTTAAAAAATCATGAAAGAACAGCTCTTATTACTGAAATAGACAGTGAAATTATTAAGATGCTTCAAGTTATACTCAATTTTCTCACTTGCATAGAAAAAATAGATGCAAATTTGTTTGGGAAGTATGCCAACCCAAACGGCAATTCTTTTGAAGGAACGGTATCCAAAAAAATTACTAGCACCTACTGTTCATTAGGTTCTTGATCATGGACAAGATATAATTGAGTAATAATCTCTCCCTATTGGGAAATTATTGGAAGAAGCACCTAAGTGAAAAAACAAGCAATACCAGAGATATAGATACACAAAGAAACAAAACGAAGATTTGTTGAGCATGCTGATTGCTTCCTCGGATACCAAAATTGCAACATTAAGACATGTGAGATCGATTCCGGATTTGAAATCAGAGTATTCGCCTGAAATGGTTTATATGGTTTTAAATGGTTTAAATGGTTTTTGATAATATTGAAAATTGGTTTGTTAAAAATTTAAGTATTTTATTAAATAAATTTATTTAAATTGGCTTGGCTTAATTAAAATTTACGTATTTATACCTTATAAATGTGCTTGTTAATTGTAAGATAGCTAGACAGCAACATCTCTGCAGCGTTCTCTAATGGCCGACTACGTAGGGCCGTTTAGTTAGTATGAGTTGGAATAAAAAACAACTAATGGCTCCTAAAGGGCACAAAAGTGGCAATGTTTTTTTTGTTTTGTTTGTTTGTTGAATATCGCCACTATTTTTTTGTATATTCAAATGCTCGGCCAAATATGTTCTTTTTTTAAATGCCGCTAAAAATAAAATATAGTGAAAAAATTAAGTTTCTTGATACAATATAATCGTAACAAATATTTATTTTTTTGGTCAAGGAGTTTAAAGTGAAGAAGAAGAATAGGCCCCCCATAACTCTTCCTAGTGTTCAGACCAGTGCTCCATCTCAATCTCCACCCTCATCTTCCCGCTCTACTTCTACCCATCCAAAAAACTAACTGCCTCTCTTTTAGTTACCTACCAGAATGCTAGAGGCTTGCGTAGTAAGCTCAGCACTCTTTTTCTTGAGAGTCTCGCATTCTCGTCCCACGTTATTGTGTTTACCGAGACCTGGCTAAAGCCGGACATCCTTAGTTCCGAAGTTTTGGCAGGTCGGTACACAATCTTTAGAAATGACCGTTCGTCTCGACGTGGAGGAGGGTCCTCATTGCAGTGGACTCAATCTTTACGTCGGAACATTTCATAGTCCAGGGTCAACAAGACCTGGAATTCCTGTGCGTAAAACTGATTCTCCCAGGCTTTTCCATTTTCATTACTTGCCCGTATATTCCACCTTCCTCGGATACCTTAATATACGAGCATCACTTGTCCGCTTTAAAAACTGTTTCTTCCTCGCTATCAGATAAAGACCATATGATAGTTCTTGGCGATTTCAATTTGCCAGGTACTGTTTGGGCTTCGGTTAACGAGTCTAATAACCTTGTGCCCATGTCACGACATGACTTTATTGACGGCTTGTTGGACCTATCCCTGTCTCAAGTCAACCATGTGAAAAATTCCTTGGGTCGATTGCTTGATCTGTGCTTTGTCTCAGATCCGACCATAGCGTTGCTAACCCGAGCCCTTCCGCTCACTATACCTGAAGACTCATACCATCCTACATTCGAAGTGTCGGTTGATATTGGGCCTACTGTATTGGATCGAACGGGTAGGATGTCTGAACGTGTCCGTTGCTTTCGCAAAGCCGAGTTTACGAAGCTTAATAACCTCATTAGGGATTTTGATTGGTCCGCTCTGTACGTGTGCACTGACGTTATGAAAGGCACAAACATATTTTACAATGTACTCGATACACTTTTTGATTCTTGCGTCCCACTTTCTTGTCCGATTAGATCTGGGAAGCCTCCTTGGTTTACCAAAGAGTTATCCAGTCTAAAAACTTAAAATCAAGACTATAAAAAAATTTCAAGAAGTTGGTTCTCCGACTTCTCTCTCTCGCTATGTATTAGCTCGGTCAAAGTTCTCCGTTCTTAATGCTCAATGCTATAAAAATTACCTATCTCGATGCAGGATACGCTTTTCACAGGACCCTAAACAGTTTTACAGCTTCGTAAATAGTAAGCGTAGAACGTCCGCACATCCATCCTCGCTATCATTTATAAATATGACGGCAAAAATGATCAGGCAATCGCCGATCTTTTTGCCCAGTTTTTCCAAACAACCTATTCCCATGACAGCTACTCTGGTCAGCCGTATTCATACAGTTTACCAAGGTAGAATGGCATTTTCAGCCCCTTGTTAAATGAAAGTTCACTGCTTCATGATCTTCGACTAGTTAAGCCGGTGTTCTCACCAGGTCCTGACGGAGTTCCCGGCTGTGTACTCAGGTACTGTGCCGACGCTCCGTGTGGACCCCTCCTTAAACTATTCACCCTATCCATTAATTCTTCATGCTTCCCCCCGATCTGGAAGGAATCTTTTATTATTCCTCTCCATAAGAAAGGTAGCAAGTCTGATGCTAATAATTATAGAGGTATATCTAAGTTATCCGCTATTCCAAAAATGTTTGAAAACATTTTAACTCCGCACTTGCAACATCTCTGCAAATCACTTATATCTCCATCTCAGCACGGATTTATAAAGCGACGATCAACAACCACAAATTTATTAGAGTTTACCTCTTTTATCATTAAAGGCTTCCAAGGTAACTTTCAGACGGATGTTATCTACACTGATTTCAGTAAAGCATTCGACTCTGTAAACCACTCCCTTCTAGCACAAAAACTTGACCTTTTAGGGTTTCCACCTAATCTTTTGAGATGGATTTCTAGCTATCTTCGTTCTAGGTCTCAAAGAGTCCTCTTCAAAAACTCCTTCTCTTCACCTGTTAAGGTTACTTCTGGAGTACCACAGGGCAGCCATCTAGGCCCCCTACTTTTCACACTCTTTATTAATGACCTGCCTTCAGTATTAACAAATTCTCGAGTACTCATGTATGCGGATGATGTTAAACTCTGTGTCCAGTACAAGGACATTTCATTTCACTCTCGCTTGCAATCCGATCTCAATAACTTTCAGTCATGGTGTTGTGCAAATATGTTACACCTAAATGCCTCGAAATGCAAAGTTATGACATTTCATCGGTCCAGCCCCATGTTAGCTCCTTACACCCTTTGCGGTGGTTCTCTTGAGAGAATTACATTGGTTGATGATCTTGGTGTTAAACTTGACCCCAAGTTAAAGTTTTCTGAACACATTTCCACCATGGTAAATAAGGCCATGGGCGTGCTTGGGTTTATAAAAAGGTGGTCAAAGGAGTTTGACGATCCCTACATAACGAAGACTCTCTATACCTCGCTTGTTCGTCCGATTTTAGAGTACGGCTCTTGTGTATGGTGCCCCCAGTACAAAGTACACCAGGACCGTATAGAATCAGTCCAGAAAACTTTTTACTTTTTGCTCTGCGTGGCCTCAACTGGGATGCAGATGTGAGACTGCCATCTTACCCTCGTAGACTGCTTTTAATAAACCTTCCAACCTTAGTTAGTCGTAGAAAAATGCTTGGTGTGATTTTTATGCACAACCTGATCAAGGGTGACGTAGATAGCCCTGACTTGTTGAGTCGCATAAACTTTACGATTCCTGTTAGATCTACTAGAAACTTTACCCCTTTGTTCCTTCCACTTTGTAGATCAAATTATTCCTTGCATGAACCGTTTAGGGTCTTATGCTCGGACTATAATTCTCTCTACCTTATAGTATCCACCACTAATTCCATTCCTCTTCTTAAATCACTAATATTAACATACCTTTCCCGTAATTAGTCCTATTTCTTAGCTATCTTTGCATGTTTAGCTCTTGAGTTGTGTTTAGCTCTAATTTTCCTCGAACATTAGTCTAACCTCTATCTTTCCTGCATGTTCGCGATCGGTTCGGTAACACGCGTCGCGCGTCATGCGGCAGCGCCCCCCGGTCGGTTGGGCGGGAGGAGGGGCTGCGATTCTAGCCTGGGTTCCGCGCGTAACAGGCTTCGGCTTGGTGTCGCATGGGCCACTTGATGGTGCAGTCATTGCATATCAACGTCCAGACAAAAAAGATCATATTTTAAATTTGTTCCTTATATTAGGAAAAAACGAGTAGGAACTTGAGTCGCGACTCTACTTTTATACCCGTACTCAGTCAGTCAGGCAGGCTCCGGTTTTCACTTTCACCAAAAAATGTGATCTACTTTTCAAAACGAAAAGTTAGGCGCTCCCGCACACGTGAAATGCATGACTTACACGTTTTGAAAACGGCAACAAATTCCTCGCCGAAATGACAGTAAACGTCTTTTTATACAACTAAACAAATCTTAATTGCAAAAGGAAAAAATAGAGGACTTACTGATGCATTGACATGAATTTGACACTATTAACTGGGAAATTGATCTTGTGCCATTTTTATAAATAATTTTTGTTTGAACCAACCTCAAAACCTCAAAAGTCTACGGATCGCCCACACGACGTGATCAATCTGTTCGTGGACAGCCAGGCGGCGATAAGATCCATGCAGTCGTCAGCGGTCAGTTCCAAAAATGTCTTGGCAAGCAGGGAGGCACTAGAAATCCTAAGCACGACTAAGTCAGTGCGGATCTACTGAGTTCCCAGCCATCAAGGCATTGATGGTAACGAGATGGCGGACATTCTGGCAAAGGACGGCGTTGGGCTGGATAACGACAGAACTGAGAACGTCCCTGTCTCCCTTAGAACGCTCCAAAGCAATTTAGAGAAACAGGCCGACACTCACGCAAGGAACAGGTGGAGCAACACAACCACCTACAAACCTCAAAAACCATGTGCAAGGAGCGCAACAGAAAACTCAGCCACTACCTACTGCACCTACCACGGAAAGACTGCAGGATGCTAGTGGAATATTTACAGGTCACTGTCTGGCTGCGGCACATGCCGTCAAACTAGGCATCACCAACAGTTGCAGCTGCAGGAAATGCGATGAATCCGGGGCTATTGAAACCCTGGAACATCTCATCTGTAACTGCCCGGCTCTCTCACGGGCTAGGAGAAGATACCTGGGCGCCCCGGTACTGGCATCACTGGAAGATGCCTCCAAGAGGACGCCAGGGCAACTGTTAGCCTTTGCCAAGAACACTTCGATCCTCAAGGATTTCGAAACCACGTAAATACGCTCGAGAAGGTTCATACACCCCCACATCCGGATAACTAAGGGCCATATTGGCCTATCCGTGGCCCCGAGAGGGCCGTCCGGATTAACCTAACCTAACCTCAAAATTGGATCTGCAAAATTGGTCAGGGCAAAAACAAAAAAGTGAATTGCTGTGAACATCTGTGGCAGCCCGATTTGGCTGTCGATAAGTCTCTATTAAACATAACAGAGGCTTTTTTGTATGAGCTAGCACTAACGCGAGGGTATAACAGCAGTAAAGTTCGCGCTTAACAGTACAAAGTGTAAACGAATTCACAAAAGTGGATTCCAGAGCGCCTCGAAATGAAGTCATACTTTTTGCTGAAAAGTAAAACGCAAAGTGAATGTGAAAACCGCACCCTACCTGAGTATATAAATTTGTGAGCTTATGGTTGAAATTTTAATAGAAATTTTAAAATTTTACATTTTACATCTGCACAGGGCAGAGTGTGTGGGAGCGAGAAAGAGACTGAATATCGTCAGCAACGCCAGAGGAGGTGGGGAAGCAACTGAAAATTTCTTCATTCTGGCTATAATAATAATCCGATCTGTATCAGATTTGGCAATCTGGTAGATATGGTCATTCTTTACTAGTGTTGGGTAAACACCGTTCAATTTACTGAACAAGTTCGTTCGTTCATTTTTATTCAGTGAACTAAGTCGTTCTTTTAGTTCGTTCTTTTATGATCGTTCTTTTTTGTTCGTTCTTTTTCGTTCGTTCTTTTTTTTTCGTTCGTTCTATTTTGTTCGTTCGTTCTTTTTTTCTTCGATTAAGATGAACTTATTCAGTTCGTTCATTTCAGTGAATAGTTCTTTTTTGTTCGTTCGTTCATGACGACCCAACACTATTCTTTACGATACTGCGTTTTTAGTTTTATCGTATCTTTAAAATTGTGGATGCAACAGATTTTCGTCTTTTGTGGGGGCGGGGCGAAATTTTGAAATACACTTGTAACAGTGTGATATCACATGAGTCTGGAAACAAAATTTCGTTGCTCTAGCTTTTATAGCCTCTGAGATCTAGGCGCTCATCAGGACGGACAGACGGACGGACGGACAGACAGACATGGCTCTATCGACTCGGCTATTGATGCTGATCAAGAATATATATACTTTATGGGGTCGGAAAATTTTCCTTCTCTGCGTTACACACATCCACTTTTACCACAAATACAATATACCCCTTAACTCTTTTTGAGTACGGGTATAAAAAATTGTTCTCCTATCTTGAGTACTTTTTGTGAAAAATTCAGTTATCTTTGCTTTTTATGCACGTTTTTCTTCAGTTTTTCAAAACAGAAAAATTGGTAAACTTTGAACAACGATTATAAATATTAAAAATTTTTCTAAATTATAAAACTTTGGTTTCGAATGGCTTGATTAGCTTTTAATTGAAGTGTAACCTAATATTTGCCAAATTCAACAACACGATATCCGACTTTCGCAACGAGTTTTCGGAAAACGAGACATTGTGCGCCGCTGCAGCCGCGGTTCTTGATTTTTCGTGTCTTCCATTCTCGCTCCCACTCTGTTCGCCGTCGCTTAAGCGGTCTTACATTTTCCGTTGTTTCGTTTGCATTACAGCGCATAGCATGGACAACGAGCCGAATACAGGCGCGGGCGAAATTAATGCGATGGCTGAAAAAAGGGTGAGGCTTTACAAACGTAAAGTTCAGTCCCTGTATGATCGGCTGCAACGTCTTCTCAGGAAAGTCATTCTGAGGAAATAAAATCGAAGTAGATGTGCGCCTCGATTTGTTGGTGGAAATGCGTAGGGAGTTCAACAAGTCCCATCATGAGTTGGAATCACTGTATGAGGACGAGATTGGAAGTGAGCTGCGTGAAACGATACGCTGTACATTTCTTTGAAAGCTGAGCTGCTGTCTTGCGGTAACTTCAAGCTTAGAAAATTGTGCTCGGTAACCAGGAGGTGCCTGATAGAATTCCAGAAGACGACGTGGAGAAATTTCATGATGGAAGCGACATAACCAAAGTCTTGGTTTAGCTTGGGACCCTGCGTCAGATCAGCTACTGTTTGCCTTGTCTGCGCTGGACTCAAATTCAAGGCCCTCCAAGCGGTCGATTGCGCTGCTCTATGACCCTCTTGGATTGTTTAATCCTGTTAATGTCAGGTGCAAGATCTTCCTTCAGCAGCTTTGGAGAGAAAATTTGGACTGGGATGAGAGCCTACCGACAGCGCTGCACTCAACTTGGATTGACCTGAGAAACAGTTTCATTTCCTCGCGTTGTCCATCATTTCCGTACATCTGTAGAGGTTCATGGATTTTGTGATGCCAGAATGGAAAGCCTATGGTGCGTGCATATATGTCGTGTCCAGGCAAGGGGAGTCGTCGATCAATGTTTTGTGCTCAAAGTCTCGAGTGGCGTCACTAAAATCATTGTCGATTCCAAAGCTGAAATTTGCTTGCGAAGTAAATGTGCAAATTAAAGGAGACAGGAATCTTCCCAGGTCAGTTTCACTGCTGGTCGGATTCGTCTATGGCGCTATCTTGAATTCGTGGAAAATCGGGTGGCGCTATGTTCTCTCATCGTTGAATCCCGCTGATATCCTCTCGAGAGGCTCGCTTCCCAGCCACCTCATCCAGTCAGAGCTGTGGTTTTACGGCCCCTCGTTTTTGTTAGGTTCTAAGAATGAGTGGCCTGCATCTCCCATTTCTGAAGCTCCGACCATTGAGCTTCTGCAAGCGTAGTGGTGATCGCTTCTCCACATGCTGATCTCACGTCCGGATGCAAAATTTGCAAACTCTTTCTTTGGCATGCAGCGCACATTCGCCTACATGCATAAATTCGTCCATCGTCTTAGGCATCCTTGACTAACGGTTTCTGACATTCAGCCAGGAACGCATCTTCTAGTTCGACACGTTCAGCTGGCAAGTTTGTGGTCGGACATAAAGGAGATAAGACGCGATGGGCAAGTCAGGAAGTCTAGCACCATCAGTTCGCTCTCTCCGTACATCGATCCGTCTTGTTTGCTTTGAGTTGGAGGTCGTCTCGGTAACTCATCGCTCCCGTTTAATGCTTAGCACCGGCCAAGGGACATCCCGTAACGTCTGCAGTGATAAGCTATTATCATAAACGGAACCTCCATGCCGGACCTCGCCCTTTGCTTGCTAAAATTGATTAGAATATTTTCCTATTGGAAGAAGCAAAGCCGTTTCGGCTGTGGTTAGTAAGCTTCAGGGACGAAGCCGCTCATGGTTGAACACATTATGGGAGAATTGCCAAAGGAGCGTCTGGAAGGACGCGGGCCTTCAAAGTAACTGGAGTGGACTATTCTAGACCCTTTTTCTACCGCTAAGAAACCCGCTCTAGGCCTCCGATCAAGCATAAGCATGTTTATATGCTTCACCTCTAAGGCCATACACATGCACTTGTTAGGGATCTGACCACCGCGTAATTTCAAGGCGCATTACAACGTTTCACGTCCAGTCGAGCAAGGCCAAGTCAAATTTGGTTGGATAATGCGACAAATTTCGTTGGCGCCAAGAACGAGCTTCAGGAGCGAAAGAAGCTTTTCCTGAGCGACTCGCAGATGAAGGAGGTCCATGAATCCTGTTTTGCTGACGCAATCGACAGCGTCCGTGTCTGTCGAGTCCGAACCCAACTCGCCCCCACCAGCTAATAGACGTCCCGGACCACCGGATATTGCCATCACAGGTCCCAGACCTGGTGGGAGTCCCACCAAAGCGGCAAATTTTTGTATCACGGCTTGCCCCCGACCTTACATCTAACGATGTAACTGCTTTTATTCATAGCAAAATAAAAGCCGATGGCTTAAAGGTGGAGAAGTTTAATTTCTCTTATACCAGGGAGATAGCTTCCTTCAAAATAAGCGTCTCCTCGACTCATTTCGCAACCATTTGCTCTGCCAAATTTTGGCCGGAGCATTTGGTGGTGAAAGAATACAAGGCTAAGAAGAAGAATAGGCCCCCCATAACTCTTCGAAGTGTTCAGACCAGTGCGCAATATCTATCTCCACCCTCATCTTCCCGCTCTACTTCTACTTCTACCCATCCAAAAAACTAACTTCCTCTCTTTTAGTTACCTACCAGAATGCTAGAGGATTGCGTAGTAAGCTCAGCACTCTTTTTCTTGAGAGTCTCGCATTCTCCTCCCTCGTTATTGTGTTTAACGAGACCTGGTTAAAGCCGGACATCCTTAGTTCCGAAGTTTTGCCAGGTCGGTACAGAATCTTTAGAAATGACCGTTCGTCTCGACGTGGAGGAGGGGTCCTCATTGCAGTGGACTCAATCTTTACGTCGGAACATTTCATAGTCCAGGCTCAACAAGACCTGGAATTCCTGTGCGTAAAACTGATTCTCCCAGGCTTTTCCATTTTCATTACTTGCTCGTATATTCCACCTTCCTCGGATATCTTAATATACGAGCATCACTTGTCCGCTTTAAAAACTGTTTCTTCCTCGCTATCAGATAAAGACCATATGATAGTTCTTGGCGATTTCAATTTGCCAGGTACTGTTTGGTCTTCGGTTAACGAGTCTAATTACCTTGTGCCCATGTCACGACATGACTTTATTGACGGCTTGTTGGACCTATCCCTGTCTCAAGTCAACCATGTGAAAAATTCCTTGGGTCGATTGCTTGATCTGTGCTTTTCTCAGATCCGACCATAGCGTTGCTAACCCGAGCCCTTCCGCTCACTATACCTGAAGACTCCTACCATCCTACATTCGAAGTGTCGGTCGATATTGGGCCTACTGTATTGGATCGAACGGGTAGGCTGTCTGAACGTGTCCGTTGCTTTCGTAAAGCCGAGTTTACGAAGCTAATAACCTCATTAGGGATTTTGATTGGTCCGCTCTGTACTTGTGCACTGACGTTATGAAAGGCACAAACATATTTTACAATGTACTCGATACACTTTTTGATTCTTGTGTCCCACTTTCTTGTCCGATTAGATCTGGGAAGCCTCCTTGGTTTACCAAAGAGTTATCCAGTCTAAAAAACTTAAAATCAAGACTATATAAAAAATTGCAAGAAGTTGGTTCTCCGACTTCTCTCTCTCGCTATGTATTAGCTCGGTCAAAGTTCTCCGTTCTTAATGCTCAATGCTATAAAAATTACCTATCTCGATGCAGGATACGCTTTTCACAGGACCCTAAACAGTTTTACAGCTTCGTAAATAGTAAGCGTAGAACGTCCGCACATCCATCCTCGCTATCATTTCTAAATATGACGGCAAACAATGATCAGGCAATCGCCGATCTTTTCGCCCAATTTTTCCAAACAACCTATTCCCATGACAGCTACTCTGGTCAGCCGTATCCATACAGTTTACCAAGGTCGAATGGCATTTTCAGCCCCTTGTTAAATGAAAGTTCACTGCTTCATGATCTTCGACTAGTTAAGCCGGTGTTTTCACCAGGTCCTGACGGAGTTCCCGGCTGTGTACTCAGGTACCGTGCCGACGCTCTGTGTGGACCCCTGCTTAAACTATTCACCCTATCCATTAATTCTTCATGTTCCCCCCGATCTGGAAGGAATCTTTTATTATTCCTCTCCATAAGAAAGGTAGCAAGTCTGATGCTAATAATTATAGAGTTATATCTAAGTTATCCGCTATTCCAAAAATATTTGACAACATTTTAACTCCGCACTTGCAATATCTCTGCAAATCACTTATATCTCCATCTCAGCACGGATTTATAAAGCGACGATCAACAACCACAAATTTATTAGAGTTTACATCTTTTATCATTAAAGGCTTCCAAGGTAACTTTCAGACGGATGTTATCTACACTGATTTCAGTAAAGCATTCGACTCTGTAAACCTTCCAACATTAGTTAGTCGCAGAAAAATGCTTGGTGTGATTTTTATGCACAACCTGATCAGGGGTGACGTAGATAGCCCTGACTTGTTGAGTCGCATAAACTTTACGATTCCTGTTAGATCTACTAGAAACTTTACCCCTTTGTTCCTTCCACTTTGTAGATCAAATTATTCCTTGCATGAACCGTTTAGGGTCTTATGCTCGGACTATAATTCTCTCTACCTTATAATATCCCCCACTAATTCTCTTCCTCTTCTTAAATCACTAATATTAACATACTTTTCCCGTAATTAGTGATATTTCTTAGCTTTCTTTGCATGTTTAGTTCTTGAGTTGTGTTTAGCTCTAATTTTCCTTGAATATTAGTCTAACCTCTATCTTTCCTGCATGTTCGCGATCGGTTCGGTAACACGCGTCGCGCGTCATGCGGCAGCGCCCCCGGTCGGTTGGGCGGGAGAAGGGGCTGCGATTCTAGCCTGGGTTCCGCGCGTAACAGGCTTCGGCTTTGTGGGATTTGTGGGAAACGGCTGTGAAGACCGCAAAGCATCACTTGTACCGCTCAGTCGGGCCATCCGTCAGTTGAAAGGCGAGCTCTAAGCGTCAATTTTATAACATTAAATGTAGCATTACCTATTTGTATAAGAGCATTCAAAACACTAAACTTATGTTGTCTGCGCCAGCCGCCAGCGTTCGGCGGCGTTGCTGCGCTCTCCCTGTTAGAGGGCGCTCTGCACCTTCCGCTACGGCTCTCGTTCTGATCGGCCTTCGCTGCCTAAGCTAGTTCTATGCTAATCGCCGCATACGTTCCAAACCGAACCCTCTAGTGTACTTTTATCTGGCCGGGCAAAAGATCAAGCAATCGGCTTCCGCTAGCCGTCAGTATATGTAAACATTTTTATAACGTTTCGAATCGAATTGCTGTAATTGATTTTGGAAGAGTGTAGGTGCCAAGGTATATAACTTCGATTACCTTGGTGGAATGTTAATTTTGTTAAAGAACAATGTACAAGTTTGTCTGCTTACGGTAAAGGTGAAATGTTTTAACTTTTGGCATGTGCCAGTCTGCTGGCTATTTTTCCAAGGCTGCGAGATGAGACGATATAAGTTCCGTTGCTCTTGTTGGACACTTGGAGTGATTTAGGATGGCAGTATCATCAGCAAATTTCGAAATTGTAGCAAGACTGTTTTTCGGTAGATTTGCTGTGTAGATGATATACAGTGTCGGTCCAAGTTACACCAGAGAGGAAATCATTGCATCGTACTGTGATATGTTATGGATGTTTTGTGGAAATAATATTTTGATTTTGTGAGTTAAGCAAACCAGCCAAACGCGTTCGAAAGCTTGGGCGACATACAGAAAAACAGAGAAGCAGTACTCTTATCTTTAAAATGAATTTCGTATCTCAGGGGTTATCCGTTTTACTTGATCAAAGTTCCATGTTTTTCGCGAAATCCAAATTGGTGCATTGGGATGGCACCGTTTCTGTGTATGTGTTGTTTGATACGATTCAGGAGTAGCTTTTCAAATATCTTTGATAGGCAAGCAAGCAGACTGATAGGTCTATATGATGATGGCTTGGACTTGTCTTTTCCGGCTTTATGGATCATGGTGATGACCAATATACTGCACAGATCGGCAATTCTATAATAATTTTAGGGGAGATGAAATCGTGGCCTGGAGCTTTCTTTTGCTATGAGATTTGGTCTTTATTGACCCTTGTGACTTCTCCTGAGCTATTTGTTGCTGGGTGTGGTTTGAAGACGTTTTCTAGATGGACGGCAAATGTATTTTCCTTCTCTTTGCTGCTGCGAGCCCGCTCTCCTGTTTGTGTTTGTAAAGGATATTCATCGTTTGCTAGTTGGTGAAAGCTGCTCCATATAGTCTATTTCAGCTTGATTTTGTTCATCTTCTAGGGCTTTGCGTAGGCAGGTGATCTGTGGGCTTGCCTTTCTCACCGAAGCCTTCGTTTAGCGCGTGTAGCACTTCAATGTGCCTAGAAACACGACTGTTGTTGCAATGTTTATTAGCTGCTAATATTGGTGTAGAGTGTTTTGCCGCCAGTGACATTGCGGATACCAATGCTTCAACTGAGCTATCAATTTCATCTGTTCAATAAATTTTTGGGTGGCCATCAATATGGGAGCTTATATACTTCCGGTATTTAAGCCAATCTGTTTTGCTAGATGTTAGAAAGTATGGGCGTTCCGAAAGCTGTGGATGGTCGTAAAGTTGAAGTAGAATGGGCGAGTGATCAGATGATAGATCTGCTAAGTGTTCTACATGGATCTGATCATGCAGCACTCTTCGTGTAACTGCAAAATCAAACAAGTGGGGTTGTTTCTTTTTGCATGAGTGCATGTGGCATACGTTGGCGCATCGAAATCGAAACAAGGATGGGTGAAAATGGAAGCACAAAAATTGAGGCAAAAAATGTATAGAGTGTCTTGGGTGTTAAGGTTTCTTTTGTGCAAGCCTTCGCTTGTGTTGCTTTTTTAGTACCTGATGCTGGAAATGCGTCGCTTAGTCGCAATATAAAAATTTCGACAAGCACGAAGAACTAACTTGATTTTTACCGCCGAAATTTTTCTCCAAGCTGAAAACATAATACAAAATAATATTCTGCTCAAGAAATTATAGTTTATTAATCCATTGTGTATTGGAGCTACAAAAATTCTTTTTAAATGTTTCTGGAGTCATTTCTTAAAGACAGTGGAAGCTGGCAAAATCAAAGCAGCAATAAACTTGAATAGTCACAAGCGACCGAGTGACAAGCTAAACGGCCAAAAAGTACTCAAAAGTACACACACCGGCACCATGGTTCCGGCACTCGCAGCGCACACACAACTTTTTATAAATGTGTCTTTGCTTTGCTTAGCCGGTGGCGAGTGGCACCGGCACACACTATTCGTTGGGTGTGAGTAAGGTGGCAAAAAGTGACACATGTGCAGTTCTCTGATGGACATCCCCGCAGGCAACGCATTGGACAGGTCCATTCCGTTTGTGCGGTTCCTCAACGATGATTCTACGGTATAGTAGATATTAAATCTTGTAGATTGGGTGAACTTCATACTCACTTATTTGCATACTGTTAGGTGTCAGTTCTAACTGAAAATTGGTTGCGGAATTTTATTTTTTATATTTATATTCGTTATGTGCATAGCCATTTTGACCTTAAAGCCCTTAGCATTGAGCACAGCTATTATCTCAATTATTGGAGCTGTTGGATCGATTCTCTTTGTAACCACTTGTAATCCTTGGCTACTTTTAAGTTGGTAGGTAATTTTTTCTATGATAAAAAGCTGATATATAAAAGTATTATTGTAATGTATTGTTATTATAATAAACTAGCAGACCCGGCAAACGTTGTCTCGCCCCATTTAAAAAAATACGAATTTCCAAAGATTGGCCTTGCGATTTATTGATTGTCACGCAAAAGCCTATCGAACGGGAAACAGAATCTTTTTGAATTGGAATGGAAGATTAGTTGGAATAATCGGACTACCACTCCCTTGAATTGTCCCTTGATGATCGTCGCTTGAACCCAAATCGTCAATCAGTTTCTGGACGGACAACGGTGTACCGTTGCACAATTTCGGATGTTTGAGATTCCGCAGCATATTTATGCTTTACTTCAGTGATTAGTTCCTCCTTTGACGAAGTAAACTCGCAGAAATTTGATGGGAACGATATCAATCCAGTCGAAATATAAAGAGGAATTTGACCATTGCCAAGCGCCAGCAGTTGTCTCGAAAATTCAGTAGCCGATGGGTCGTTCTGCTACTCTCATGTTTGTGGTGCACTTATTGACATGCTGCCACAAAGACGATGATTTTAGGCATGCATTAAGTTCATCGGAAGCAGTAGGTTTCGGAATGACTGGAAGCGTTTAACGGAAATCTCCAGAGAGCAATATCATAGCCCCACCAAATAATCTTAAATTACCTAGTAAATCCTTCATCGTTCTATCAACTGCCTCCAAAGCTCGCTTATGCGCTATCGTGCGCCATCATCCCAAATAAAAATTTTGTATTCTCGCATTAGTTTCGATGTCGCCGAGTTCCTTGGGACTGAGCACGTTGGCCGGTCAACCGTGAGAATATTTATCGGCAGCTTCAGAACGGAATGTGCAGTTCGACCGCCTTCTTACAATTTGGGAGTAATTCCAAAGAATGCAACCGCTAATGCAATTTGAGGTCTTGATCGAATTGTTACCAAAATCAACGATATGACGAATATCTTGCCTGTCCAACTGGGAGAATCGAGAAAGTAAAGGCCTCCTGTTTCCTCGTCAACAACCTTCATAAGCGAATCGTACACGTTCTTCTGCTCGGCGTTCAACAGCTGCACATTTGTTCGGACTTTTTTCGGCCAGTTCATCTCGATCATAGACTTGCTCGAGTCTTTTTCGAGCAAATTCAAACGTTGGCAAGCATCCCAAAAAGTGGCGCACAGCACACCATCCACAGTACGCAAGGAAGCGAAGGATGTAGGACTTCTGATGTTCAGCAAATGCAAGCGAAGATAGAAGCATTCGTCTTGGCGTGGATGAACTGTGTATATTCGTCCGAGGGCATCAGTCGAATAGACAACAGCGAAGGCAGCAACAGCGTCAACCCTCTTCCGGCGTTAAAACTTCTTTGATGAAGCGTTCCATGTATAATAGCATGTCATTTTCGAATAGAGTAAAGTCTTTGCAAACAGATCGCTTTCGCATGTCGAAAAGAAATTTGTCAATGTTGTCGCTGGTGGTTTTTCTGCTCTTTGCGGTGAATTTGCGTCCGTAAGGTAGACACGCTGGCCGTTCTCCAAGTGAACTGCCTAATGCCTGACAGTCGGGCGACGTTCATGGATCGGAAATAAAAAACAGCCGCCACATTGCCTCGTTACAGCTCACGCAACGTCCAAGTTGAAAGTCGTCAAGACCGCCATGTCACTCCCTTTGTTGACATATTTGCAAACGTATTTGATGGAGTTGTAGTACTCAACATTGCAGTAGGTGGAGAACGTTTTCGACAAAAGTATGGAACGACATCATTTGCTTTCACTTTCATCACGTTTGATCTGCCGTTGTCATTTGGAGAACGACGCCGATACAATGGATATCCGTCCATTCTACTCATTGTGTCGTTTACCAAAGGAAAGGAAAAAGGCCTTGTGCAATTTCAGTTTTCCATACACGGTGTGTCTGCACTCCAAAAGGTCCATGGATCATGTTCGTTGTCACAATGGAAGGCAACTCCGAATCAGTTTCTGGACCTGGTATTTCTGGATCTTGTCGAACATCCAAAGCAAAATGTGTGCATGTGGTAAACCACTATTCTGCCATTCAATCCAACAACTAAAACCTTATCCTTAAAAATGTAATTCATGAGTACTCTGATCTTTTGTTTAAATACTTGTGCAGTGATATCATGTCGATCGCTGGATGTTTGTCCTGTCATCAAAAGAATCGTAATTTCGGACCATTTCGGACTGCAAGTGAACGTAATCAATAAATCCGGACGTCCGTAATTCCCCACATACATCATCGCATCTTGAGCGTACTCATGTGGCGCGGTCTTCCAACATAAGTAGCTGGAAGAATGGTCAAACAACCTATGGTGACGGCGTTACCTTCAGTAGCGATAGCGTCACGCAAGTGTATATATTCTTCTGATCGTAACTTCAACTGATTAAAACGAATGAAATTGAGCCTCTCCGTTTCGACCTTTACGTACATGTCGACGCAGTACTGTTGAAACAACCGGCGATATCTCAACAGATGATGTCAGCATCTTGCCGAATCATCAATCGATACGGATACAAATTCATTGCGCTGACCTTCTTATTCGTTTCTTCTCCTTAAATATGAAAATATTCAACTTAATTGTAGAATGATAAAAATAATTAATGACTTTTAAGCAAACCTTTCGATGCATTGACCATCTTTATCTAAGTGATAGCCATCCTCTCGACAGAGGCCGATGAGTGTCGTATACCCGGTGCAATTGTCCGCCATCCGACGCTTTAGAACAATATCGCGTGATTGTACATTCTCTCCAACAATAACCACTGCGACTTCATTGATAGTTGGATCATTGAAATGTCTTGCATGGCCTCCAGCTGGTCTTTTGTCTGCTCTGATAATGATTTTGTGGTCGTCAGAATGCATTGTATCCAATGCGGTTTTGAACAATCTGACATTATGCTCATGCAGAAGATTTTTCAATTTGCAAATTGCACAACATCTATCTAATTCTATTGTTGAATCTCCAACAAAAAAGATTTGAAGGAACTTATGATCTTCGCTTGGTGGTGGCAACAAAGCGCTTGCTCGATGGTAAATTTTTCCTTGAATCTGAATTTTTTAGTCATTTAAAAAAAAATAAAAATCAGAATTGTTCATGTTGACGCCATTACCTTATAACTAGGATTGTATCCGGATTGATCAACAACTTCGGCTCCAAATGAAGTCATTTGAAAGCATCCGTTATATTTTTTGTGTATTCGCCAGGAAATGTTTTGATTGGATTGTGTTTCCAAGAGAAACGAATAAAATGGCTCTGGCGGATGAGTCAAAACGGTTAATTTTACCTTTCCACCAGCGCAGCATATGCCGGGGGTTTCCGATTGAAACTTCAATCCATTGCAATGCTGGCATACGACAGACAATGAACCGATATCAACGCTGCGAAGATCTTGGTAGGCTATAGCGCAATCGTATTCGAAAGCAGCGCGAGTCAGGTCTACTGGTCGACTTTGAGGTGGTAATTGTGCAACGAGAACCTGTGCAATATGGACACGTCTCCATTAATTTACTTCTGCACGTTCCTCTGGCGTTATATTAATAGATACATTCCGATTACTTATTTCACGACGTCTACGTCGTCCAAGTTTCACGCGTCTAATAGCAGGCATATTATAACTCAATCGATGAATAACATCTCGAGTTTAGAACTAATCTTCGACTATGACAATTTCCTCTTCGCCTACGTAGCAGTCATTAGTCAAGCAAAAAACTGAATTGATGAATAGAACTCATCTTCACCTGTGAAAATTGCTTGCCGGTTGTCAGTTCCGATGAACGCCTAGTTCTTAAGACTATTATAGCTAGAGCAACCAAATTTTATTTCTGTTACAAGTGTATCTCAAAATTTTCTTTCGAAGTCTTTACAACTATCCAGTTATTTGAACAATTTTAACAATGAATACACATACAAAAGATACCACAGTGCTTGTGCTCTTTACCGAGCTTGTGATCTTATACGTTGGTATTTTTTATATTCAATAAGCTAAGGGGTATATTCTATTTGTGGTAAAAGTGGATGTGCGTAACGCAGAGAAGGAAACGTTTTCGACCCCATAAAGTATATATTTTCTTGATCAGCAT
Organism: Drosophila subsilvestris; assembly: GCA_035043285.1. NCBI lineage: Eukaryota > Metazoa > Arthropoda > Insecta > Diptera > Drosophilidae > Drosophila > Drosophila subsilvestris. The sequence goes on along the minus strand of JAWNNB010000823.1, from coordinate 53,849 downwards.
CAATAGCCGAGTCTATATCCATGTTTATCTGTCCGTCCGTCTTGATGAGCGCCAAGTCTCGAAGATTATAACACATTTTGTTTCCAGACTCATGTGATATCAGACTGACACCAATGGCCACTGCACTACCTCGGACACCAGGTAATGACCGATGTAATGCAGTGTCTAGCTAAGACAATGGTCTAGCATCTTCCCGACCTCAAGTCGAGGGACCCGTATGGACCCCCTTGCTATGTACAAAGGATTGGAATAAACTCGGCTTGGAATTCAATCTCAAAAGTTGGTGGAAATCGTGACTGCGTATCGCCAGCGGTCAGACATCTGCCGTGGCAGAAGCTTGCCATGTCCGTTGCAACGCTGCTGTCACAAAATCGATTCACTCCGAAGTCCAACAACTCACCCACAGACACTCTTAGACTTAATACTATCAGCTAATTTGGTATCTAGATGAAGAGCACTCGACAGACTCCCCTTCTCAGTTGAAGTGCGAATTTAAACACGGTCCAAAGATAACGGTATATTGAGACCTCCATAATACAAACTGGGTAAAGTAAAAAAAAAACGGTTACTTCGAAACTCTCGAATGCAGGCTCTGATACGTAGGTTGCTATTTAAGTTTCTGGCCTAACTATTAAAAAAAACAACATGGGCGTCTGAATTATTTTTTTAAATTTTGATCAAAATATTTAAAATATTAAAAAAAAAAACATTTTAACCTAATTTCACAACACTTTTGGCACTCAGAAAAAGTATCTCTAAAACAGGCCTTAATCCGTGTTTTTTTGCTTTAAAACATCCATTCCGTCGATTATTGATTTTGTTTCGATTTTGTATTTTTACATCCTTGATTCGCCACCTGTATAGATGTTAAACACAACCCCTAAAGCACCACGATTGTATTTTTGTAAAATTTTCGATTTTTAGATTTCTAGAACCCACAAATTCCCACGCTATCACACCTTTTTTACCATGAGGTGATCATGGAAAATCTTATTAATGGTCGTCATACTAATGCCCAAGGATACCTCAATCTCACAGTATGTGACATGATGATCTTGCTCAATCATTTCGCGCACAGCATCGATATTTTGTGGCACAAAAATTAATTTTAGACTACCTTCACGAAATTCGTCCTGCAACGTCCTTCCACGGTCGAATTCGCGATACCAGTCTTTTACATTGGCAATCCATGGTGCTTCCTCAATAAAAGTAAACTAAGCTGATCTAACCATTCTTGGCTTAAAAATCCACCTCGAATATGGTAGAAAATGATTACAAAGACATTTTCATGTGTAAATTTCAGTTTTTGCCCGAGCTGAATTTTTGATTTATCGTTTATCGATATCAAGCGTCGTACATGAAAAATTTTTAGGGGCCTAGCTGAGGCCACCAGACGGGTCGCGGGTTGCGGATAGCGAACGGCCTACCCTGTGGGTAGGTCAACTGTGAATAAGCGGGCATCCCAAAGAGACTCAACTAAGTTGACTCTGAAGGAGAGCACCGAAATAAGCAGTCCCCGACAGCTAGCGGGTGTTCGCGAAGCAGTAACACCGACGATGCGCTTGTGGTGCCGCCTCTCATTAGTAGCTCACACACTCCCTCTCCCTACACATACCTATCCACATCCCAACCCCAACACTCACCTCACACCGGGCCGGACTAAGGTGTCATTCGACCCTGTCCCGATCAGCTCAAATGCAGTTAAGTCCTGCACGGCAAAAGGCGCGGGTATGAGCCCGGGTGGGTCCCATCCCAAATCTGGGATGGGTGACAAGTCCACTCCCAAAGCAGATACCATGGAAGGGCAGCTAAGCAAAACTGCGGCTGCCCAACCTTCCTGTGAAGTGGCGAGGGTTGGCTTGGCATCAACCAGCGCCCAAGCCAAAAAGTATAGCTACGCCGAAAAGAGGAGTGCTGGGCACATACTCCGTCGGCAAAATGCTAGTACGCAAGCCAGCCCAACAGCAGACTGGCTGAAGAAGGTGGAGTGGGCCTCGACGGTGCTGCCCAACTTCAGTGTTGAGCCACCTAAAGCTGCTCAACCAAAGAGGCAGCGCTCGCAGGAGACGCCTGGACCGGCTGCAAAGCGATCCAGAGTGATGCCCAACGTATCCTTCGCGCAGATTGCCAAGGAGAGGACGCTGATTGGCGTTCTCGACAACGGCAGCGCGGAGGGGAAGATACCTCGGAGCCAATGGAAGTGGGTGGCAGCGGCACTGGCCGACCGCTGTTTCGAGCTCCTCGATAAGGACCCCGGGCCACCTCTAGTCTGCAAAGACATGGGGTGGTTTCAGGGGAACATAAAGGTCATAGCCTGCGAGGATGAGCGCTCCGTGAAGCTGTATAAAGCTGCGGTGTCGCAAATCGACAAGGTCTACGCGGGGGCGAAGCTCGTCGCTGTAGACTGGAGCGAGGTTCCCAGCAGGCCGAGGGCACATATATGGGTGCCGGCTACCTTTAAGGAGCCCGAACGGATTCTCACGATGCTGCAGAGATGCAACCCGGCTCTTCCAACCACGGACTGGAAGGTCATGAAAGTGGAGGCATCGAAGGGCCCCACAAATCAGGCGGTGATAATCCTGAATAAGGAGTCACTGGCCCCGATCGAAGCCGCAAAGGGAGAGATAAACTTCGGGTTCAGCTCGGTGACCATGAAAATCTACAAAGCGGATGCAGCAGCCGAGGCGCGTCCTGTCAATAACCCAGTTGAGCAGGACGTTGCCTCGGAGATCGAGGCACCCGAGGTAGACCTGGAGCTGGACCGGAAGAGCTACTCCTCGGACACGGCGCTGATGGTCGACTTCGAGGCGATGTGTCGGGACGATATACTCGACGACTCTGACGCCGACATTACAGTGGTGGAGAGTGCATCTAATGAAGTCACTCAGACTTCTGCAGATAAATCTCCACCACTGTAAGGCAGCATCTCCTGCCCTTATGCTCCGCTTGAACACAACCCCAGAAAAGCCAGCTGGGATTTATATAGTGCAACAATTACTACCCCCCCTTCCACCAAAATGCCCGGACACTCCGGACGATTTGAATAGCCTGGTAGACAGCTTCACCGAAGCGTGTAAAAAGGCATTCACGGCTGCATGCCCCTCAATTAGACCTAAAGGGAAAAAGAAAACCCCCTTGGTGGTCAAAAGAAATAGATATTCTACGCAGAGACTGCAGGACTCTCTTCAACAGAGCCAAAAGCGGCAGCGAGGAAGAACACTGGCCAAACTACAAAAGTAGTCTTGCCCTATACAAGAAAGAGACTAGGAAGGCGAAGAGGGCCTCTTGGCAAAAATTCTGCTCCGACATTGAGGACACGTCGGAAGCCGCAAGGCTACGTAAGACCCTCTCAAAAACAACACCCTCGGTGGGATACCTCAAGAGAATGGACGGTACGTGGACCAACTCAAGCGAGGACTCCCTACATATCCTATTCGACACCCACTTTCCTGGGTGCACAACCATCGAGCCTGCAGACCTCCCAAGCAAGGGCTCAGTAGCCTCGATGGCACACATCCTCACAAGACGGAACATTAGCTGGGCTGTAAACAGCTTCAAGTCCTTCAAATCACCTGGTCCCGATCAGGTCATTCCGGCTCAATTACAGAAAGCAGGGAATATGGCCATTAACTGGCTACAATGCATCTTCAGGAAGATACTCGTAGTGGGAAAAATCCCCAAGCTCTGGCTTAAGGCTAAAATAGTCTTTATTCCAAAAACTAGGAAAGCTTCACACACAACCCCTAAGGACTTTAGACCAATAAGTCTATCGTCCTTTCTTCTCAAAACCTTTGAGAAACTAGTCGGGCTACAGCTGAGGGCAACCATAAATCCTCAGTGGCTGTCAGGCGCACAACATGCCTACCAGAAAGGAAAATCCACGGAAACGGCACTCCATGAAGTGATCTCGGCGGGGGAGAAATCCATAGGCGTCAAATAATACTCCTTAGTTGCGTTCCTCGACATCGAGGGAGCATTCAACAACGTCACTCCGGGGGCCATCACGGATGCTCTGACTGACCTGGGGGTGGATCGTCACTTGGTGATGCTCATTGATCAATTGCTCACATGCAGGACGGTGACATCATCTATGGGATCTTCCACTCAATCAAGGTATGTCAACAGAGGCACCCCGCAAGGTGGTGTCCTGTCTCCCCTTCTATGGAACATGGCAGTCAACAAGATTCTATGTAACTTGGAAGAGGGGGCTGCAAAGTGGTAGCATACGCGGACGACGTTGCCATAATCTTTTCGGGAAAATTCGCTTAGACACTTTGCGATCTAATGACCGCAAAGCTCGCGCGACTGTCGGAATGGACAAAGTCACGTGGATTGGGAGTTAATCCCTCAAAAACGGAACTTGTGTTGTTCACAAACAAATACAAAGTCCCGCCTCTCAACCCCCCAATTATAAACGGATGCAGGCTCTCCTTCAGTGACAATGCCAGCTATTTAGGGCTGGTAATTGAAAAGAAGCTCAGCTGGAATCTGAATATCAAAGACAGAGTGAGGAAGGCCACGATAGCTCTGTACACTTGTAAAAAGGCCATAGGGATGAAATGGGGCATGAACCCAAGAATAGTCCAATGGTGTGGCTTTACGCACCTAACCTAACGATGCGCTAAACGCCATCCTGTGCCTCCACAGCCTTCACCATGCGGGTATGTCACAGTACATCGGTCACGCTTCCATCCTTAACGGAAACAATATCGTCCCCACAAAAACGGACTACTGCGTTCCAAGGGAGTACATAGACACTCCTTTTGAAATAATCATCCCCCAGAGCACTCCTTCAGGCTCCCAGATCACTGCAGTGTCTTTCAAGCGGAAGTCATAGCGATCAAGGTAGCTCTGTGCTGTCTTCATGAAGCAGCCACTACGGCAACTAACATAAACATCTACAGTGATAGCCAAGCCGCGATCAAATCGCTAAATGCGATAACATCAAGCTCGGCTACCGTGGCAAACTGTCGCAAATCTCTTCACGAGATGGCTCATCAGTTTGCAATCAGCCTAATATGGGTTCCGGGCCCCCAGGACATTGAAGGCAATTGTATAGCAGACGAGCTGGCCAGAGCTGGTACAACAGTCCCCCTTCTCCACGATAAGGAGGATATTCGTATGCCAATGGCCACCTGTAAGCTCAAAATAAAGGAGCACTACAAGCAACTCACAAACGACAGATGGCAAGCAGTGCAACTATGTCGCATAACTAGGCAAACATGGCCTAACATAAATAAAAAGCGCACCGATGAGCTCTGCAAGCTCGGCAGGAAAAGGTGCAGCTCAGTCATACGCTCCCTTACGGGACACTGGTTAATAGGCACACATGCAAACAGGCTGGGTGCCCCCTACAACGACTTCTGTCGTAGCTGTAGAGATTAGGACGAGGAGGAGACAGTGGAAAACTTGTTCTGCTTCTGTCCGGCTCTCAGCAGAAGGAGACTTCAATACTTGGGCTCACCTTTCTTAATTAACATCTCAGACATGTCTGCAATGTGTCCCAGAAGGATCGCAAACTTCATAAGGGCATCCGGATAAGGGGATCCGGACAACGGATAACATAGATTCACATAAGAGAAGGGGGAAATGCTCCTTGCGGTATCACAACGGGCCGAAACCGGCCTAAGTGTTTCGGGTTCCTGGCGATCCCGACAGCCGCCTCAACCTAACCTAACCTTCCAAGGATACAAACCGACGTTTTCTGATATAAATAGGGCTTTAAATTTTTATTAAAGAACTATGCTTTTTTCTATGTCAGAGCTTTTTTTTTAATTTTTAAACAGTTTTTTTAAAGGTTTTTTAGAGGTAGCGCTTTGTTTTTTCACATTACTCAAGTACCTTACGTCTGGTCGTAAAAAATTTTGCTATTCTGACAAGATAATTAAGATAGAATAAAATAAAATTATCATCAAACTATTTCTAAGTCCCAAATCTTGAAGAAAAAGTTGGTTTTGTTCCTTAAGGAAAAATCGTGTCCGGTAGTGTAATATAAGCAGATGTACTTACAACGTCCTACTTTTACTTATAGATCTAAAACTGAGAATAGGAATAGGATAAGGAAACACACGGCTGTTAATGTACATAGAAAATACTATACAAATTTTTAAAATTATTTTCTTTGTCTTTTTTAACATCTGATATTAAATAACGCAAGAAATACATACTTCACATTGACCACAATAATGAGATGCGTCGTTTTTCCCACGACCATTAAATCGTATTTCCACTCCTTTAAATTTTACGTATTCCTGTGTGTGTAATATATTTTTTAACGTTTGCAATAAGCACATTCTGAAATATGTAATAAATTTATTAATAACGACAGAATATAATTGTCTCGCGCTTGTCAAGAAAGATAGGAAAAATATAGAGAGAAAGAGAGGCCAATATTGCACGTCGTTAACCTAAAAACTTATTTGACACAATTATAGAATATTTAATGTGTTTCTTGCTCTCTTTAACATTGGACCTTTCCTTATGGAGAGAAAGAGAGAGATGAAGCGCGTGAAAAGAGGTACCCGAAAATTTATTTGTTCATTCTATAATATTTACCACTAATTACACTACTCGACAAAATTGTTTTTTTTTTTACTCTACAATTTTTCAATAAATTATGGTTTTTTTAAAGACATTTTTTTTTTTAAATTTAATTTAAATGTTTCTTGTGTAATGATTTTTTTTAGAGGTAGAGCTTTTCTTTTTCATATATCTTAAGTATCTTACATCTAGTTGTAATAAATGTTCCATTCTTAAAAGCTCGAATTTTTCTATCTTCAGCTTACCGTCTGGGGAATATATAGCTTTTAATTTCAAAATTGACGATTCCTGCGTGGTTTTTTTTGCAATTTGTTATGTGTATAGATGCATTAAATCGAAATTGTGAAATTCGCTTGTAGCAGTGTGATATTACATGAGTCTACTACCAAAATTTGGTTGCTCTAGCTCTTATAGTCTCTGATAACTAGGCGACAAACCATACGGACAGACGGAAAGACAGAGATGGCTTTATCGACTCGGCTTTTGATACTGATCAAGATATATACTGATATACTTAATGGGGTCGGAAACGTTTCCTTCTCTGCGTTCCACACATCTACCACAAAATCAGGCAGGCTTTCACACTCACTTTGCGTTTTACTTATCATCAAAAAGTCATACTTGTCATTTCAAGGCGCTCTGGAATCCACTTTTGAGAATTTGGTTACTCTTTATCCTGCTAAGCGCGAAATATACTGCTGTTATACCCACGCGTTAGTGCCAGCTCATACAAAAGGCCTATGTTATGTTTAACAGAGGAAAATTTTCCGACCCCATAAAGTATATATATTCTTGATCAGCATCAATAGCCGAGTCTGTCTTGTTTGACGCCTCGTTCTCAGAGACTTTCCAGACTCATGTGATATCACACTGAATAAAGTTTCTTTCCAAATTGTGCCACGCCCCCCTCCGCCTTCGCAAAGGACGAAAATCTGTGGCATCCACAATTTTAAACATTCGATAAAACTAAAAACGCAGTATCGTAGAGAATGACCATATCTATCAGATTGCCGAATCTGAATCAGATCGAATTATAATTATAGCCAGAATGAAGAAATTAATTTACGTTGCTTCCCCCACCTCCTCTGGCGTAGCTGACGATATTCATTCTCTTTCTCGCTCGCACACACTCTGCACTATGCAATGCGCGAGCAACCCCTAGCGGAGGAGATGTAGAATCTAAATGGTAGATGTAGAATATCTGTTCTACATGTATAATCTACATTTTATAAATAATTTTTGTTAAAACCAACCTCAAAATTGAATCTGAAAAATTGGTCAGGGCTTGAAAATTAAATCACACAGGCAGGCCCCGGTTTTCACTTTCACCAAAAAAATTTGATTTACTTTTCAAAACGAAAAGTTAGGCGCTCCCGCACACGTAAAATGCATGACTTACACGTTTTGAAAACGGCAACAAATTCCTCGCCGAAATGAAAATTAAACGTCTTTTTATGCAACTAAACAAATCTTAATTGCAAAAGGAAACGAGAAGGAACGTGAGTCGCTTCTAGTCGCGACTCTACTTTTATACCCGTACTCAGTCAGTATATAAACTTGTGAGCTCATAATTGAAATTTAAAAAAAATTGAAAAATTTTACATTTTACTTTTTTTTGCTACATTTGTTAACTAAATCTAGGTAGATAATACATCTAGAACAAATATTCTACATCTACCATTTAGATTCTACATCTCCTCCGCTAGGGTTGCTCGCGCATTGTACAGGGCAGTGTGTGCGAGCGAGACAGAGAATGAATATCGTCAGCAACGCCAGAGGAGGTGGGGAAGCAACTGGAAATTAATTTCTTCATTCTGGCCATAATAATAATCCGATCTGTACCAGATTTAACAATCTGGTAGATATGGTCATTCTTTACGATACTGCGTTTTTAGTTTTATCGAATGTTTAAAATTGTGGATGCCACAGATTTTCGTCCTTTGTGAAGGCGGAATGGGGCGGGGCGAAATTTTGAAATACACTTGTAACACTGTGATATCACATGAGTCTGGAAACATAATTTCGTTGCCCTAGCTTTCATAGTCTCTGAGATCTAGGCGCTCATCAGGACGGACAGGCGGACGGACGGACGGACGGACAGACGGACAGACAGACATGGCTCTATCGACTCGGCTATTGATACTGATCAAGAATATATATACTTTATGGGGTCGGAAAATTTTCCTTCTCTGCGTTACAAACATCCACTTTTACCACAAATACAGTATACCCCTTAACTCTTTTTGAGTACGGGTATAAAAATAGATGACTTATTGATGCATTAACATGAATTTGACACTATTAACTGGGAAATTGAGCTTATGCCCTTTTTATAAATAATTTTTGTTTAACCAACTTTAAAATTCGATCTGCAAAATTGGTCAGGACAAAAACAAAAAAGTGAATTGCTCCGAACAGCTGTAGCAGCCCGATTTGGTTGTCGATAAGTCACTGTTAAACATAACAAGGGCCTTTTTGTATGAGCTAGCCCTAACGCGTGGGTATATATCGCGCTTAACAGTACAAAGAGTAAACGAATTCACATAAGTGGATTCCATAGCGCGTCGAAATGAAAAGTTATACTTTTTGCTGCAAAGTAAAACGCAAAGTGAATGTGAAAACCGGAGCCTGCCTGACAGTTTTTTTGTGAAAGTGAAAACCGGCTCCCACTTAAATCTTTGAGTAGGGGAGAGGGCCCTGTTGTGGACCAGGTACTAGTTGTGACCCACCGCCCAAAACTTGGGCAGCAATCAGATGCTACTGATCTGAGTATTGGGAGTCATATTCGTTTTTTGCTTATACCGAAACAAATAGGTGCTTTGGTCTAGGTGCTGTGAGCATTCTACAAAAGATGGGGACAAAAAAACTTAGTACATTTTTTTATTTTTGAAGTGGATGTAAATTTGTCCAAATATTTTAGTGTTTTGTTATACTTGTAGTGTGGTCATTGTAGTTTGTGAATTATTTTCGTTTTTAAACAAAATATATGCACAATATATTTTTTTTGTTTTTCTCTGTTTTGCCCGGTTATGACACACGCCATGATACCTGTTGTGGGCCATCTGATTTTTTGTATTTAATGCGTGTATTTGGTTACGAAACTACATAATATAGTTGTTAATGGTAATGTTTTACAAAATAATAGCATTTTAACCGCTGTACATTAGTCAGGGCTTTGAGCTTGATATCGATTCTAGACGATGCGATAATATGCGTGCCAGCTACTTCACAAGCAAGCAATGCTCTTAAAGTAAATGAACGAAAGTTTTGGAAATAACGGTACTTTGGATTTTTGAACGTTGAAGAAATAATTGCTCGGCCCAGAAGAGGAGACCTAAGAGTCAGGCTAAAATCTTAAGGCAGGAGTTATAATGGAAGTGAAAACTAAGTTATATGCACTCTCACTATTGTATTTAACCCAATTAACCATAAGAAGTAGACAGAACAACGATTTTGTATACAAAAAAAGTGCCAGAAAGCTCCACGTTTGGGTCTGGGAGTACATGGGTGCACGACATCAGTTTTGAACGAAAAGGAACGTGAGTCGCTTCTAGTCGCGACTCTACTTTTATACCCGTACTCAGTCAGTATATAAATTTGTGAGCTTATGATTGAAATTTAAATAGAAATTTTAAAATTTTACATTTTATTTCCTACATCTTTTAACAACATCTACATCTAAAATGTAGATTATACATCTAGAACAAATATTCTACATCTACCATTTAGAATCTACATCTCCTCCGCAAGAGGGTGCTCGCGCACTGCACAGGGCAGTGTGTGCGAGCGAGAAAGAGAATAAGTAGCGTCAGCAATGCCATAGGAAGTGGGGTAAGCAAATGAAAATTAATATAATATAGTCATTCTCTACGATACTGCGTTTTTAGTTTTATCGTATCTTTTAAATTGTGGATGCCACAGATTTTCGTCCTTTGTGAAGGCGGAATGAGGCGGGGCGAAATTTTGAAATACACTTGTAACAGTGTGATATCACATGAGTCTGGAAACATAATTTCGTTGCCATAGCTTTTATAGTCTCTGAGATCTAGGCGCTCATCAGGACGGACAGGCGGACGGACGGACGGACGGACAGACGGACAGACAGTCATGGCTCTATCGACTCGGCTATTGATTCTGATCAAGAATATATATACTTTATGGGGTCGGAAAATTTTCCTTTTCTGCGTTACACACATCCACTTTTACCACAAATACAATATACCCTTTAACTCTTTTTGAGCACGGGTATAAAAACGCATATGCAATGGCCTGTGTAACTGTGACAAAAATACTTTTGACTGATGATAGTAAAGTTGTATTATATGGCAAGATAGACTCAAAATAATATGTTTGGCATTCAGAGAAATCCGATTACCACCCAAAATTATGAACAAAATAGCATTGGGCAAGCTGGGCTAAGCCCTATGGGGCCCATGGGGATCTTTTAACAGGATAATGACGTATAGAAAAGCTCGCTAGGAATTGGGTTTCTCCCAAAAGATTTACGTTTTCTCATGTCCAACTGTCCAACTGAACATAAAAAATATGTTTTCATTTGAGTTTATACTGAGCTACACAGTCTATTTAAAAGAGTATCATTTGTTCAATTTGGAAAACTGGAAGTTTCTCAAAAATAGTTTTGAAAGTAGTGAGGTGCGGCACTACTATTTATTTGAACTCACTGTATATAAATATTGAGAACGTTCCTGGCGCAACTAATATACCGTTGGCATTCTTTGACAAGCAATGGTTTACTTGGTATGTAACTCCAGTTTTGTTAAATAAATCCATAAATAATCAATCTATACAAAAACAAATTTTGAAGTACAATTTCAGGTTTTTTCGACATGAGTTATGAGTTTTTAAAGTCAACATTTTGAAGAAGAAAAAATCTTTAATTTTGCATTTAAAAGCTAAAGCTTAAGGCGGAAAGCGTAAGCTATACAAGTTTGAGTTAACTTTATGGATGCATTCATTTTAGAATTACAACCAGATGCACTACCTATTTAATTTATGTGAAAAAAAGAAGCGCTACTATTTAATTTATGTGAAAAAAAGAAGCGCTATCTCTAAAAAAAGCATTACAAAAAAATACCATTTTTTTTTATTCTTTAAAAAAATCTATGCAATGGACCAAAAAATTATCAGTAATCATTTTAAAAGCCCCAATTCTATCAACAAAAAGTATGTTTGGTACGAAGCGGAAACATGGTGTCGGCTAGTATTATCCTATCTGATCCACATTCGGCAATCTGGTAGATATGGCCACTATCAGAAGGGGCGAAATATTGTTCGAGTATGATATCACACAAAAGCAAGTTGCTCGAGCTCTTATAGTTTCTGAAAATTAGGCGTTCAACATGAATGTGTATGCTGTACATTCCTAGGTTATACTATTTATACCTTAAAGCCCTAATATATAAGAACCATTGAATATCTATAATAATCCCCTACCAGAAGAGTTAGAAGAACCCTCGTTGCACTTAACTTACCACGTGCCGCGCAATCGCCAATCAACAGCGCCAGTTGACCTACATATGAAATATCATTGCGTTATTTCACATTAAGTCAAGCCAGCATCAAACTCTTGAACCCCCATCTCCATGCGTTTCACAACAAGTCAAGCCTGCATAAAATGCTCGCTCCCAATATCCAAAAGTACTAATCAACCATCTGATTTCTGGAGTGCAGACTCGACAGAAATTAAGCCAAGCCCACTAACCCACCTTTACGGAAGTGGGACACGAGATAATATCAAACAAAGTCGTTCTCTTTCGTAGTGACCAGACGTGTTTTTGTTTTGCGCTCCGCATTTTCCTTTTATTTTACTTAAACAGCCGGTGTTTTTTTTCCAAACTCCCTGACTATCTTTAACTTCAAATTAATCTTTAACTGCGGGTGCATGCCTAATAATTGTGTAAAAACACAACTTATTTAATTAATTTTTGTGCGTCGGTTAGTCGTGTGTTTGTGTTGTTTCTTTTCGTAAGGACGGCCTCTCATTACATTTTGCCGCTCTTTGTCGTTGCTATTACCGTCTATCACTCTGTCTCTATATCACCTAAATCCCAATAACAGTTATTTCTGTTCGTAGCGCTTTCAGTTCAACTTATAACTGCTGCAACCCTTCTCTCTCATCTCAGTTTTTTCCGTTTTTGATTTAAGGGGTAACGACACTGTAGATCGATGAAAAATTCTAAATTTTTTGTATGCGCTTAAAAAATACTTTGAACCCTCTAGAATAAGGTAAACAACTTTTATCGCTGAAAAAAATTGTTTCCACTACATTTTCAAATTTTTTACCGAGCGCCTCTGGCCGCCTCGGAAGAACTACCTGGGTCGAGCCGATACCTGCTCTCGATAACTTAGATTTTGGCGAGTATGGTGAGTATTTCTGATCATTTATAAGCATTTTTGAGGGAAAATACGTGCTTGTGACTTGTTAACACGTGCTAAATAGACATTTCTTGGATATAGCAACTTATATCGCTGTATACACCTTCAACGATGGTTTAACTAGTTTCCTCCACATTATGAAGGTTCTTGACATTGATATTGGTATCTAGGCCTTCAACTTTTGCCAAGAATAGGATGCAAAACGCATCCAGCACGCAGAGCGATCCCTGACTGATGCGGCCAAAGAGGCGCGCTCAAGTACGAAATCGTCCAGGAAGGACATGGATGGCGAATATTTGGACGTGGAAGGGACTCTTTATGGTCCTGGGATTACAGAATAACGATAACTATTTTGTAATGGCCGAATTTATCATTATTTCATACCAATATCACATGTCAAAACTTTGAACGCGTTTTTCTCGAAACACTGGTTTCGAAATCGGCACGCACCATAGCTCAAACAATTTTCAATATTTTCATTTGAATTTTTGACTACATCTTAAAAATACCATTCCGCAGGGAAACACGTACGGAATTCACGATAACTTAATTATGAGATTTTTTAATTAACGTATAACTGCCTTTTTTTTTGGACGAAATTGAGAACATTTTTTAAAATCTCCGCCAGTTTCACAAAAACGAATATTTTTAAAATTCCGTACGTGTTTCTCTAGCTATACTCATGAAGATAAAGTCGATTTTTTATTTTTATTTTAGATGTAGTTATTAGAGGTGGGCATGGACCGTGTTTTCTTTGTGTCACGTCGTGACACGATGGGCGCCCGCGTGTGCGTGTTGAAAAATTAAATATTGTCAATGGGCGTGCGTGTTCGTTCTGAGCAAAATCGGCATAAAAAGACACAACGAGCAAAAAAAACTAAATTGTTGTCCGTTTTTGTGATTTTTGAGTGTGTGTTTAGAACTAGTTTAGTGTGAACATGAACATGAAATCCGAAAAGCTGCATAGTCATTCCAGCCAGCTCGGCTACAAGCGAGAGGGTGTTTTCTACCTCGGGAAAAATATTAAATGAACGCTGGTACACGCTTATTAAGCTCTAACCTTGATAAACTGTTATTTTTATATAAAACGAGAAGGAACGTGTGAGTCGCTTCTGGACGCGACTCTACTTTTATACCCGTACTCAGTCAGTATATAAATTTGTGAGCTTATGATTAAAATTAAAAAAAAAATTTTAATTTTACATTTTACATTTTTTGCTACATTTGTTAACTACATCTACATGTAAAATGTAGATAATACATCTAGAACAAATATTCTACATCTACCATTTAGATTCTACATCTCCTCCGCTAGGGTTTGCTCGCGCATTGCACAGGGCAGAGTGTGTGCGAGCGAGACAGAGAATGAATAGCGTCAGCAGCGCCAGAGGAGGTGGGGGAAGCAACTGAAAATTAATTTCTTCATTTTGGCCATAATAATGATCCGATCTGTACCAGATTTGGCAATCTGGTAGATATGGTCATTCCTTACGATACTGCGTTTTTAGTTTTATCGTATTCTCAAAATTGTGGCTGCCACAGATTTTCGTCCTTTGTGAAGGCGGAGGGGGGCGTGGCACAAATTGGAAAGAAACTTGATTCAGTGTGATATCACATGAGTCTGGAAACAAAATTTGGTTACTCTATCTTTTATAGTCTTTGAGAACGAGGCGTCAAACAAGACGGACAGACGGACAGACGGACGGACAGACAGACATGGCTCTATCGACTCGGCTATTGATACTGATCAAGAATATATATACTTTATGGGGTCGGAAAATTTTCCTTCTCTGCGTTACACACATCCACTTTTACCACAAATACAGTATACCCCTTAACTCTTTTTGAGTACGGGTATAAATATGTAAATAAGAAACTATATGTAGGTAAAATCAATGTTAATAAAGGTATACAAAAAAAAGTATAATATTTCGTGTTGGACCGTGTTCCGAAAATTTGTATCCGTGCGTGCTAGTGCGTGTTGGAAATTTTCGTGCCGTGTTGGGTCGTGTCGGAAAATTGCAGTCCATGCCCATCTCTGGTACACGCTTATTAAGCTCTAACCTTGATAAACTGTTATTTTCATATAAAAATATGTAAATAAGAAACTATATGTAGGTAAAATCAATGTTAATAAAGGTATACAAAAAAAAGTATAATATTTCGTGTTGGACGTGTTCCGAAAATTGGGTCGTGTCGGAAAATTGCAGTCCATGCCCATCTCTAGTAGTTATACACGTCGCACAGTGGGGCCTTTGGCCATTTCAGCTTGCTAAATTAATAACTTCCGAACGAATCAAGATATCTTTATGAAATAAATTGCGCTTAAAAGAAAAAACTTTCAGAATTTAGTCTGCAAAAGAACATGGTGCTACAATATCTAGAAGCTTTACAATAAATAGCCAAAGTTGAACTTTGTTACCAGTGCATATTTTCCTATGCAAAATGATAAATTCCAAGTTTTTCGGATCGATAAAGAATTTTGAATGGCCTATTATACTATAAAAAGTTATTTCACGTTTAATTTTTAACTTAAACAAAATTTAAAAAAAAAAGGAAAACAAAAATTTTTTTTATTGTTCCTATTTTTGGTTTACTATAAAACATGCATCTATTTCCGATGGATCGTTGGGAATATCCAATAATCTTAACATTTCTGAAGAATAAATACTTTCTAATTCTTTTTTGGGTTTCACATGTCTAATAGATGAAATAAATGGATCTGAAGATGCTGCCAACATGTTGAAAAGATCCTGGGTTTGCCTTTTTCGTGATATTTTACAAGTATTCATGTACCTGAATTTCTTGTAATCCTTGTTTCTCGTTTCCTGGGCCTCCTCTGACATCTCTCCAATTGGAAGGCTCTGATGTTCTATTAAAATTTGACCGTGTGCCAAAATTTTATGAAGCGCTGGAGCAAGCTTCTTTTCTGGATACTTTTCAAATAACAACTCTGCAGTCTTCGAGGCATATTCGCCAAATTTGCGGGTGTTAATTTTGTCCTTGCAGTTTAAAATATTCAAAATTACAGCCAATCTTTGGATAATGCCTTCATCCACTCCAGTTATTTTTGCTGTAATTTCGTGTTCCTTAAAGAATTTCCGGGATGAGTTTCCATCGTTTGTGTTCCCGTATCCATATTTGGGGCAGTCGACTCTCAGTCCAAGTTTCGAAAAGAATTCGTCTTGAATCATTTTTTTCCTGTGTTTATGTTTCTCTATGTCTGGCATGCTATCGTCAAAAGATTCTTCCGTTCGCGGGATGGTATATGCAAGTTTTAAAATAAACTCCATACATCTTATTCTTGCATGCAATGGGGAAATGCCATATTCAAAAATTTCCTCTTCAATTCAGGAATCATCCAAAAAATGACTGCAATATATATACATATGCATATACCAACATTTGGCAAAATAAAAAGCAGGTTAAAAAATTTGGTCAAATTCAGGTCAAATATAACGGCCAACCTGCATATGCAATGCTAAAAAACTTTTGAAAAAGGTAGGTCGAAGCTAAAAAACCTACCTTCAAATGGATTAATAGCTAACAACATAATTTAGATAGCGAAAACTTAAAAATGGTTAAATTATTGAGTGTATATATGAGTATATAGTTTCATTAGTACATTAGTACCTGATTTTTTTGTTTTTCAACTTTGACTTGGATTTACCCCTTAAGCATAGCTTTAAGCATTTGCTGTGCACATTGGTCTGATTGCTATTTGTTTTAAACTTTTTTTCTCGATAAAAAAAATTAAAAGACAACATTATGGATTTTTCTGTTGTCTGTGCCAAAAAAGCCTGCAAGAAGTAGATTACCCATGACCAGCCCAATATCCATTGCTGGCTTAACGAAAGCGTAGTGCACGCAAAATGTGTAGGGATCACGGGCCGTGTAGGAGATGCCATTTCCCAAAACAATGATTGCACTATAGTTGTGAGGAAGCCGTGCTGTGGAAAACGACATGCGTTCGTTCATGAGGCAGACACGGATTGGCTTGAAATAACTGATCGTGGGCTTTAAACAGCAATATGATCGGCTCTTAGCCATGGACACTCAGTTCAGCAGTTTGCAGATGCTGGCTGAGTCTCCTAGGCGCAAGAAGTCCACTCCGCGGGAGTTGCAAGTGCCGACTGCCCGTCGTCCGCCGGCATCCGAAAAACTAACTCCGATCACTCCGTCAGTGCAGTAGTTGATCACGTTTGTCACTCCAAGGCCAACGATTGCTGCTGGTGAAGCAGATTCGGGACCCGAATGCATCACTTCGGAGAGTATGCAGGTAGATATGTCTGTAGCATCCGTGTCTGTCGAGTCCGAACCCAACTCCATAACTATCCCATCAGTCTCGTTCCCACCAGCTAATAGACGTCCCGGACGACCGGATATTGCCATCACAGGTCCTAGACCTGTGGTTCCAAAACCGCTGGTGGAAGTCCCACCAAAGCGGCAAGTTTTTGTATCACGGCTTGCCCCTGACCTAACATCTAACGATGTAACTGCTTTTATTCAAAGCAAAATAAAAGCCGATGGCTTAAAGGTGGAGAAGTTTAATTTCTCTTATGCCAGGGAGATAGCTTCCTTCAAAATAAGCGTCTCCCCGAACCATATCGCCACCATTTGCTCTGCCAACTTTTGGCCAGAGCATTTGGTGGTGAAAGAATACAAGGCTAAGAAGAAGAATAGTCCCCCCATAACTCTTCCTAGTATTCAGACCAGTGCACCATCTCCATCTCCACCCTCATCTTTCCGCTCTAAAAACTTCTAAAAAACTTCCTCCTCACTTTTAGTTACTTACCAGAATGCTAGAGGATTGCGTAGTAAGCTAAGCACTCTTTTTCTTGAGAGTCTCGCATTCTCGTCCCACGTTATTGTGTTTACCGAGACCTGGCTAAAGCCGGACATCCTTAGTTCCGAAGTTTTGGCAGGTCGGTACACAATCTTTAGAAATGACCGTTCGTCTCGACGTGGAGGAGGGGTCCTCATTGCAGTGGACTCAATCTTTACGTCGGAACATTTCATAGTCCAGGGTCAACAAGACCTGGAATTCCTGTGCGTAAAACTGATTCTCCCAGGCTTTTCCATTTTCATTACTTGCTCGTATATTCCACCTTCCTCGGATACCTTAATATACGAGCATCACTTGTCCGCTTTAAAAACTGTTTCTTCCTCGCTATCAGACAAAGACCATATGATAGTTCTTGGCGATTTCAATTTGCCAGGTACTGTTTGGGCTTCGGTTAACGAGTCTAATAACCTTGTGCCCATGTCACGACATGACTTTATTGACGGCTGGTTGGACCTATCCCTGTCTCAAGTCAACCATGTGAAAAATTCCTTGGGTCGATTGCTTGATCTGTGCTTTGTCTCAGATCCGACCATAGCGTTGCTAACCCGAGCCCTTCCGCTCACTATACCTGAAGACTCCTACCATCCTACATTCGAAGTGCCGGTCGATATTGGGCCTACTGTATTGGATCGATCGGGTAGGCTATCTGAACGTGTCCGTTGCTTTCGTAAAGCCGAGTATACGAAGCTTAATAACCTCATTGGGGATTTTGATTGGTCCGCTCTGTACTTGTGCCCAGACGTTATGAAAGGCACAAACATATTTTACAATGTACTCGACACACTTTTTGATTATTGTGTCCCAATTTCTTGTCCGGCTAGATCTGGGAAGCCTCCTTGGTTTACCAAGGAGTCATCCATCTTTAAAAACTTAAAATTAAATCTTAATACAAAATTTCAAGAAGTTTCTTCTCTTTCTTCTCTCTCTCGCTATGTAAAAGCTCGGTCAAATTTCTCTGTTTTTAACGCTCAATGCAATAAAAATTATCTATCTCGATCCAGGATACGCTTTTCACAGGATCCTAAACAGTTTTACAGCTTCGTTAATAGTAAGCGCACACCCATCCGCACACCCATCCTTTCTAAATATGACGGCAAACAATGATCAGGCAATTGACGATCGTTTTGCCCAATTTTTCCAAACAACCTATTCCCATGAAAGCTACTCTGGTCAGCCGTATCAATACAGTTCACCATGGTCGAATGGCAATTTTGGCCCCTTGTTAAATGAAAGCTCACTGCTTCATGAACTTCGACTATTTAAGTCGGTGTTTTCACCAGGTCCTGGCCCCGGCTGTGTACTCAGGTACTGTGCCGACGCTCTGTGTGAACCCCTGCTTAAACTATTCATTGATTCTTCATGCTTTCCCCCGATCTGAAAGGAATCTTTTATTATTCATCTCCATAAGAAATGTAGCAAGTCTGATGCTAATAATTGTAGAGTTATATCTAAGTTATCCGTTATTCCAAAAATATTTGACAACATTTTAACTCCGCACTTGCAATATCTCTGCAAATCACTTATATCTCCATCTCAGCACGGATTTATAAAGCGACGATCAACAACCAAAAATGTATTTTATCATTTAAGGCTTCCAAGGTAACTTTCAGACGGATGTTATCTACACTGATTTCAGTAAAGCATTCGACTCTGTAAACCACTCCCTTCTATCATAAAAACTTGACCTTTTAGGGTCTCCACCTAATCTTTTGAGATGGATTTCTAGCTACCTTCGTTCTAGGTCTCAACGAGTCCTCTTCAAAAACTCCTTCTCTTCACCTGGAGTTACTTCTGGAGTACCACAGAGCAGCCATCTAGGCCCCCTACTTTTCACACTCTTTATAAATGACCTGTCTTCAGTATTAACAAATTCTCGAGTACTCATGTATGCGGATGATGTTAAACTCTGTGTCTAGTACAAGGACATTTCATTTCACTCTCGCTTGCAATCCGATCTCAATAACTTTCAGTAATGGTGTTGTGCAAATATGTTACACCGAAATGCCTCGAAATGCAAAGTTATGACATTTCATCACTCCAGCCCCATTTTGGCTCCTTACACCCTCTGCGGGGATTCTCTTGAGAGAATTACATTGGTTGATGATCTTGGTGTTAAACTAGATCCCAAGTTAAAGTTTTCTGAACACATTTCCACCATGGTAAATAAGGCCATGGGCGTGCTTGGGGTTATAAAAAGGTGGGAAAAGGAGTTTGACGATCCATATATAACGAAGACTCTATATCTCGCTTGTTCGTCCGATTGTAGAGTACGGCTCTTGTGTATGGTGCCCCCAGTACAAAGTACACCAGGACCGTATAGAATCAGTCAAAACTTTTTACTTTTTGCTCTGCGTGGCCTCAACTGGGATGCAGGTGTGAGACTGCCACCTTACCCTCGTAGACTGCTTTTAATAAACCTTCCAACCTTAGTTAGTCGTAGAAAAATGCTTGGTGTGATTTTTAAGCACAACCTGATCAACGGTGACGTAGATAGCCCTGACTAGTTGAGCCGCATAAACTTTACGATTCCTATCCACCACTAATTCCCTTCCTCTTCTAATCACTAATATTAACTATTTCTTAGCTATCTTTGCATGTTTAGCTCTTTAGTTGTGTTTATCTCTAATTTTCCTCGAATATTAGTCTAACCCCTATCTTTCCAGCATGTTCGCGATCGGTTTGGTAACACGCGTCGCGCGTCATGCGGCAGCGCCCACTGGTCGGTTGGACGTAGGGGGGCTGCGTTTCTAGCCTGGGTTCCGCGCGTAACAGGCTTCGGCTTGTTGTCGCATGGGCCACTTGATTGTGCAGTCATTGCATATCAACGTCCAGACAGAATAAGCATAAATATAAATAGCACACCAGATTTTACCAAATAAGCATAAATATAAGTAACACACGACCGTTTAACCAATAAGCGGAAATACCATGTAAAAGTGGCTGACACCTGGATTTGGTGTGCCCTTTCGACCACCTGGGAAGAACATAAAAAGCGCAAGAAGCGCCGAAGAAAGGCCAGTCCATCAGCCAGCAAACCAAAGCTAACACCTGGCCACTTTCACCGATCAGCAAGAAATACTATACCGTAACGACGCACAGTGGGGACTCAGCCGCAAATATGTGGCAAAAGTCAATGCATTTTTTAACGCTTTGGATAAATCCAATACACGAATTCGAATCACTGTTATCGATGTAGAAGCCAAAAAACCCAAAACTGCACGCATGGACCCTTGACTTAGGTAAAGAAATATGCAAAGAGCCCGTAGACAAAATATTTCGGGAATACAAAAACATACTTTTTTTTTTGTTTTGTAAAACAAAAACAAATCAGGTACTAATGTAATAATGAAACTATATGCACAGGTACAATCAATAATTTAACCCTTTTTAAAGTGTTCGCTATCTAAATTATGTTGTTAGCTATTAATCCATTTGAAGGTAGGTTTTTTTAGCTTCGACCTACCTTTTTCAAAAGTTTTTTCAGAAAAGAAGTTTACTCCAACGCTTCATACAATTTTGGCACACGGTCAAATTTTAATAGAACATCAGAGCCTTCCAATTGGAGAGATGTCAGAGGAGGCCCAGGAAACGAGAAACAAGGATTACAAGAAATTCAGGTACATGAATACTTGTAAAATATCACGAAAAAGGCAAACCCAGGATCTTTTCAACATGTTGGCAGCCTCTTCAGATCCATTTTTTTCATTTATTAGACATGTGAAATCCAAAAAATAATAAGAAAGTATTAATTCTTTAGAAATGTTAAGATTATTGGATATTCCTAACCGTCCATTGGAAATAGATGCATGTTTTAAAGTAAACCAAAAATAAAAAAGATTAACAAAATTTTGTTCTTTCTTTTTTTTGTAAATTCTGTTTAAGTTAAAAATCAAATGTAAAATAACTTTATATAGTATAATATGCCATACAAAATTTTTTATCGATCCGAAAAACTTGGAATTTATCATTTTGTATAGGAAAATATGCACTGGTAAAAAGTTAAACTTTGCCTATTTATTGTAAAGCTTCTAGATATTGTAGCACCAATTACTTTTGCAAACTAAATTCTGAAAGTTTTTTCTTTTAAACGCAGTTTATTTCATAAAGATATCTTGATTCGTTCGGAAGTTATTAATTTAGCAAGCTGAAATGGCCAAAGGCCCCACTGTGCGCCGTCCCCACTCTGAACAGTTATCATACGGGGCCGTAAACTTTTTAATGCAAATGACCATTGGGAAGTATGTCAGATTACTAAGATTAATATTATTCAAATCTATGTGTTTTTAATCATTTAAAGATTTTAATAATTTTAATTTCCTTAATACGTTTTATTATCTTTTTTTAAACTTAATTTACATAAATTTCAACAAAATTATTTATGATACGCACATCATAGGTGGCAATCCTGTATACGATACAGACGTCTGTTTCGATCAATCTAACTAAATCTAAACTAATTAGGAAGGCTCCGGTTTTCACTTTCAAAAAAAATGTGATTTACTTCTCAAAACGAATTTGGAATATTCATTACTATGGTAACATATTACCACTACCCTACCTGCTGCACGATTTCATTTTGCTTTTCCTTTTACTCAAGTGCATTCACATTTATGTGTTGACATCTTTTGCTATCTAGTCCAGAAATTGAATCACACATGACCCAATAAACCCCCGGTTTAGTCCTTACAGGAAGTAAATAAGATTAAAAGGGTCGAAAATTACCGTTTGGTAATGTTACAAGCGCTCCAGCACTTGTAAAATGCAAGACTTTTCCGTTTTCAAAACGGCAACATATTTATGTCTGAAATTAAAAGTAAACAGCAATATAAAACTGTGACAAGTCGGTAAAAAGTCTAATATGTACAATTAATGTCAATTAAGAAAGGTGAGCCCAAGTATTGAAGTCTGCTTCTACAAATATATTACTGACAGGAAAAACATCCAGCGATCAAGATGATATCACTGTATGAGTTTTCAAACAAAAGATCAAGTACTAAGAATTACCTTGTAAAGGATACGGTTTTTGGACAAATTTTTTGTTGGATGTACTCGATTGAATGGCAGAAGCGTGGTTTACCACATGCACACATTTTGCTTTAGATGTTCGACAAGATCCATAAATACCAGATCCAGAAACTGATTCGAAGTTGCATTCCATTGTGACAACGAACATGATCCATGGACCTTTTGGAGTCCACAATCCAGACTCACCGTGTATGGAAAACGGAAATCGCACAGAGCGTTTTCCCCGTCCGTTGGTGAACGACACAATCAGTGGAATGGACTGATATCCATTGTACCGTCGTCTTTCTCCAAATCACAACGGCAGATCAATCGTGACCAAAAAACCAAAAAATTAAATGGTTTGGAAAGTACGTTTTTCTCTAGAACTGTATGTGCAACGAAGCAGTTTTTCATTGAATATTGATAAAAATGAATACACCTAGTAAATGATACCATAAACAAAATGATACCTCACAAAGTTTAATTTGTATTCTACCTGAAAGATTCAGTATGTCAATAAAATTTGAATGAATTGTTGCACACGGAAATAATTTTCCACTTCGATTACTCATATCTCCTAAACTAAAAGTCCGATTCTTTTTAAACTTTGGAAAATACTCTATCGAATTCGTGAATTGGATTTATCCAAAGCGTTCAAAAAATGCATTGACTGAGGCCCCACTGTGCGTCGGGCTAACCGCTCTGTGTGCATTCCAGCCACACATCGCTGTTAGCATTCCAGCCACGCAAGCGGTTGCCCTTGCTCTCGCCCTCATACTTATGAGCATTTTTCCCCCCGGCGACGCGCTCTCGCGCAACTCAACACGCTCCCGCTCTCGCTGCCGACAGCCGGAAGCTTAAGTGCAACTTAGAAATAAATCGCTATTACATCCAAAGCAAAACGGCCGCCTTCTTTTGCACGCGATCATATACATTTTGAATAAACCAACATATTTAGAAGAAACTTGGACGTTCTCTGATTTTTGGGATTCTGGACTGTGGGATAAGCTACGAGGCTCCCTACGCTTAACCAATAACGATTAATATAACTAAAAAAATTCATCTTAAGAAAAATTAAAATTACACACTAAAATTCTGTGCTATGATGTGGATATGTAAGCCAAGGAACATTTTATTTTTTGTTATTATTTGATTAATTAACAACACTACTCGACAAAATCTAATCTAAACCTACAAAAATCACATTTTCCGCTTAAAACGCTTGCATCAATTAGCAGAATGGCAAAGTTCTTTACGACCAGATGTAAGATACTAAAGTAATGTAATAACGAGAAGGAACGTGTGAGTCGCTTCTGGACGCGACTGTACTTTTATACCCGTACTCAGTCAGTATATAAATTTGTGAGCTTATAATTGAAATTTAAAAAAAAAATTTTAATTCTACATTTTTTTGCTACATTTGTTAACTACATCTACATGTAAAATGTAGATAATACATCTAGAACAAATATTCTACATCTACCATTTAGATTCTACATCTCCTCCGCTAGGGGTTGCTCGCGCATTGCACAGGGCAGAGTGTGTGCGAGCGAGACAGAGAATGAATATCGTCAGCAGCGCCAGAGGAGGTGGGGGAAGCAACTGAAAATTAATTTCTTCATTTTGGCCATAATAATGATCCGATCATTCCTTACGATACTGCGTTTTTAGTTTTATCGTATCTTCAAAATTGTGGCTGCCACAGATTTTCGTCCTTTGTGAAGGCGGAGGGGGGCGTGGCACAATTTGGAAAGAAACTTGATTCAGTGTGATATCACATGAGTCTGGAAACGAAATTTGGTTACTCTAGCTTTTATAGTCTCTGAGAACGAGGCGTCAAACAAGACGGACAGACGGACAGACGGACGGACAGACAGACATGGCTCTATCGACTCGGCTATTGATACTGATCAAGAATATATATACTTTATGGGGTTGGAAAATGTTCCTTCTCTGCGTTACACATCCACTTTTACCACAAATACAGTATACCCCTTAACTCTTTTTGAGTACGGGTATAAAAAGCTCCTTTTGAAAAAAGCACAAAAACGAGAAGGAACATCTGAGTCGCTTCTGTGGACGCGACTTTACTTTTATACCCGTAATGAGTCAGTCAGGCAGGCTCCGGTTTTCTCTTTCAGCTAAAAAATGTGATTTACTTTTCAAAACGAAAAGTCAGGCGTTCCCGCACACGTGAAATGCATGACTTTTACGTTTTCAAAACGGCGACAAATTTCTCGCTGAAATGAAAAGTAAACGTCGAGTAAACGAATTCATAAAAGTGGATTCCAGAGCGCCTCGAAATGAAAAGTCACACTTTTTACATTTTTTTTCTACATCTGTTATTGACATCTGAAATGTCGATAACAAAAATGTAAATCTACATCTACAATTCTACGTCGCGCATTGTACAGGAAAGATTGCTATCGAGAAAGAGAATGAGTAGCATGGTTTCGTGCTGGAGGAGGTGGGGGAAACAACTAAAAATTAATTTATTTATTCTGGCTATAATATTTATCGGCAATCTGATGGATATGTTTTTTTCTCTACGACACTGCGTTTTCCGTTTTATCGGCTACAATATTTATCGGCAATCTGATGGATATGTTTTTTTCTCTAGGATACTGCGTTTTCCGTTTTATCGTATCTAAAAATTGGGGCTGCCAAAGATTTTCGTTGTTCGTTGGGGCGGAATGGGGCGGGGCGAAATTTTTAAATGTAACAGTGTGATATAACATGAGTCTGGAAATTTTGTGGCTCTAGCTCTTATAGTCTCTAAGAACTAGGTGACAAGAAAGACGGACGGGCGGACAGACATGGCTATATCGACTCGGCTATTAATACTGATCAAGAATATACACAATATATATATACTTTATGGGTAAAAGTTTTCTTGTCTGCGTTACACACATCCACTTCGAACACAAATCTAAAAATCGAAATGTTAGAATGAAAATGTAATGTAATTCCCATTTCTTATTCCAGAGGTACGAATGTCTAAAATGTATCATTTTAATGAAGAGATGGGTAAATACTCACTTTATCAATTCAAAAAGTTTTTTATCCGACACTTTTATATTTCTTGCTAGGTTCCAGCTTAAATGAACCATTGGTACAATACTTTTAAATGCTTGCAATTTATTCCATTCATATCGTTCAATGGCAAGTGAATATTGACGTGCCGTTAAGGGTCCAACATTCCAGGCAATGTTATTGCACCATCCTACAGATTGAACCCAATGGACACATCTAAAATGTAATAAAAAATATTAAAAACATTTATAAATAAAAAGACATATTTTTTTATTAATTTTCTTGTTTCCCTTAGTTTGATTTTAATTCTTTCTGTCATCTTCCTCACATAGTACACACCAATCTCCACATTAACAATCATCTTACAACGGGTAGGACTGAGGTCTCAATAGACATGTCATAACATCCTAACATCCATATGTAATTCTTTTTGAGTACCAAACATTAAGCAAAAATATGTTTAATGTTTCAAAAAGGTTAGTGATTTTCGTGGTAAATATTTTTAGATCAATAAACCCATTTTTAAACCATAAAATACGCAGTGCGTATACGTGACGTGAGGTTTCACCGAAGCCAAAAATCTTAGAGACGGAAAAACGTCAGATATTTAACTTAAGAATCGCTATATTGTCATAAATTTTGTAAATTTCTTATGTAACAGCAGACAAAATATAGGGGAGAGGGCCCTGTTGTGGACTAGGTACTAGCTGTGACCCACCCCCAAAAAATTAGCAATCAATTGCTACTAATCTGAGTATTGGGATTAACACCAAGATCATCAACCAAGGGTTTAAGGAGCCAACAAGGGGCTGGAGCGATGAAATGTCATTACTTTGCATTTCGAGGCATTTAGGTGTAACTTTGCACAAAACCATGACTGAAAGTTACTAAGATCGGATTGCAAGCGAGAGTGAAGTGAAATGTCCTTATTAAAGATGGGCATGGACTGCAATTTTCCGACACGACCCTACACGGCACGAAAATGAAAATTTCAAACACGCACTAGCACGCACGGCTAAAAATTTTCGGAACACGGTCCAACACGAAATATTATACATTTTTTGTATACCTTTATTAACATTGATTTTACCTACATATACATATGTAGTTTCTTATTTACATATTTTTATATTTTAATAAGCGTGTACCAGCGTTCATTTAATATTTGTCCCGAGATAGCAAACACCCTCACGCTTGTAGCCGAGCTGGCTGGAATGGCTATGCAGCTTTTGGGATTTCATGTTCATGTGCACACTGAACTAGTTCTAAACACACACTCAAAAATCACAAAAACGGACAACAATTTAGTTTGTTTTGCTCGTCGTGTTTTTTCGTGCCGATTTTTCTCTGGTAAACCAAGGAGGCTTCCCAGATCTAGCCGGACAAGAAATTGGGACACAAGAATCAAAAAGTGTGTCAAGTACATTGTAAAATATGTTTGTGCCTTTCATAACGTCTGGGCACAAGTACAGAGAGGACCAATAAAAATCCCTAATGAGGTTATTATCGACCGACACCTCAAATGTAGGATGGGAGGAGTCTGCTCGGGTTAGCAGCGCTATGGTCGGTTCCGAGACAAAGCACAAATCA
Organism: Drosophila subsilvestris; assembly: GCA_035043285.1. Classification (NCBI taxonomy): domain Eukaryota; kingdom Metazoa; phylum Arthropoda; class Insecta; order Diptera; family Drosophilidae; genus Drosophila; species Drosophila subsilvestris. Next base: position 26,440 of record JAWNNB010000823.1, on the reverse strand, counting down.
AGCAATCGACCCAAGGAATTTTCCACATAGTTAACTTGAGACAGGGACATGTCTAGCAAGCCGTCAATAAAGTCATGTCGTGACATGGGACTAGGGTATGAGACACATTTACCGAAGACCAAACAGCACTTTGCAAATTGAAATCACCAAGAACAATCGTATGGTCTTTATCTGATAGCGAGGAAGAAAGAAAGGAAGAATATTAAAATATCCGAGGAAGGTGGAATATACGAGCAACTAATGAAAATGGAAAAGCCTGGGAGAATTAGTTTTACGCATAGGAATTCCAGGAATTCGGAACTAAGGATGTCCGGGGAGACACATATCTCAAAGGAAGCTATCTCCCTGCCGTAAGAAAAGTTAAATTTTTCCACCTGTAGGATGACGGCTTTTATGTTGCTTTGTATAAAAGCGGTTACATCATTGGATGTGAGGTCAGGGGCTAGCCGCGAGACAAAAACTTGTCGCTTTTGTGGGACTCCCACCAGTGGTTTTGGCACCACAGGCCTAGTACCTGTGATGGCAGTATCCGGTGGTCTTTAAACGTGGGATGGACGGAATAGATACAATAACGGGTGCGGACTCTACGGACAAGGACGCTTCAGACGTTTTTAGCTGCATGCTCTCCGAGGTGATCAATTCCGCTTCCGAATCTGCATCACCAGCAGCTGTCGTAGACCTTGGCGTGGCAAACGATATCAGCTGCTGCACTGTGTTAGACAGTTGGCACTTGCAGATCCCGCGGAGTAACCTTTTTGCGCCTACCCAGCAAGCAATTGGAAGAGCGTTTTTAGATAAATCACCTTGAGGAGTCTTTTTCGAGTCACCTCACTGATTAAAAAGGGATTGGTGATCAAAAGGAGACTCGAAAATTACTCGCGCATATGCTTAAAATGCGATTCTTTGAAATAACACTAACAAAACGTACAGAGATCGAAAATTGATCGTCTTTTTCGAGTCATTGAAATGATTAAAATGTAAAGCAATACCAAATACAATATCGCTCCCATCTAGCTGTTTTGTTGATCGAAGATTAAGATTATTATACCCGTACTCAAAAAGAGTTAAGGGGTATACTGTATTTGTGGTAAAAGTGGATGTGTAACGCAGAGAAGGAAAATTTTCCGACACCATAAAGTATATATATTCTTGATCAGTATCAATAGCCGAGTCGATAGAGCCATGTCTGTCTGTCCGTCCGGCCGTCCGTCTGTCCGTCTTCATGAGCGCCTCGTTCTCGGAGACTATAAAAGCTAGAGCAACGAAATTTTTTTTCCAGACTCATGTGATATCATACTGTTACAAGTGTATTTCAAAATTTCGCCCCGCCCCCTTCCGCCTTCACAAAGAACGAAAATCTGTGGCATCCACAATTTTAAACATACGATAAAACTAAAAACGCAGTATCGTAAAGAATGAGCATATCTACCAACCTCCTCTGGCGTTGCTGACGCTATTCATTCTCTGTCTCGCTCGCACACACTCTGCCCTGTGCAATGCGCGAGCAACCCCTAGCGGAGGAGATGTATAATGTAAATGGTAGATGTAGAATATTTATTCTAGATGTAGTACCTACATTTTACATGTAGATGTAGTTAACAAATGTAGCAAAAAATGTAAAATGTAAAATTTTTAAATTTTTTTCATCTAAAACCATTAAAAAACGAGAAGGAACGTGAGTCGCTTCTAGTCGCGACTCTACTTTTATACCCGTACTCAGTCAGTATATAAATTTATGAGCTTATGATTAAAATTTAAAAAAAATTTTTAATTTTACATTTTTACATTTTTTGCTACATTTGTTAACTACATCTACATGTAAAATGTAGATAATACATCTAGAACAAATATTCTACAATACCATTTAGATTCTACATCTCCGCTAGGGGATTGCAATTGCTCGCGCATTGCACAGGGCAGAGTGTGAGCGAGCGTGAAAGAGAAAGAATATCGTCAGCAGCGCCAGAGGAGGTGGGGGAAGCAACTGAAAATTAATTTCTTTATTCTGGCTATAATAATGATCTGATCGGCAATCTGATAGATATGGTCATTCTCTACGATACTGCGTTTTCAGTTTTATCGTATCTTCAAAATTGTGGATGCCACAGATTTTCGTCCTTTGTGAAGGCGAATGGGGGCGGGGCGAAATTTTGAAATACACTTGTAACAGTATAATATCACATGAGTCTGGAAAAAAATTTTCGTTGCTCTAGCTTTTATAGTCTCCGAGAACGAGGCGCTCATGAGGACGAACAGACGGACAGACAGACATGTCTCTATCGACTCGGCTAATGGTACTGATCAAGAATATATATACTTTATGGAGTCGGAAAATGTTCCTTCTCTGCGTTACACACATCCACTTTTACCACAAATACAGTATATCCCTTAACTCTTTTTGAGTACGGGTATAATAATGTCAGCCCAACAAATAAGAAGATTGGCAAAAAGACAAGCCAAATTATTGTTCGCCAAAGACAATGCATTATCGGGTATAATGAAAAGAGCGCAAGAGCACGTGACGCAGAACGACGTAGAGCCAATAATTGATAATTATTTATGTAATAACAGCAAAAGTGACAGCTGTTCTTCCGATAGTAATAGTGAAAGTGAACAAGAAAGTTTTTCCGAAAAAATTTCGAAATGGGCTTTCAAATTTGGAGTTAGTTTTGCTGCCATCAATGCACTGCTCTCATTATTGCGCGAATGTAACATTACAGTGCCAAAAGATGCACGAACGATTTTGAAGACACCTGGCTGTGTAACAGAGAGAACAGTTGGAGAGGGTAAATACGTACACTATGGAGTGAAAAGCGGATTGACGGATTTTTTGACAATAAAGGATTGGAATTTGCCGAATTTAGTTTTAGACTTTGGTATTGACGGCCTTCCTTTATTTAAAAGTAGCCAAGCAAGTTTGGTCAATACTGGCCTGTGTTGTAGACACTAGTTACGTTTTCCTTGTAGGCGTATATGAAGGAACTTGAAAGTCAAACTGCGCCATTGAATTTCTTCAAGAATTTATTTTTGAAATATATATTCTTTCGCAAGAGGGTGTTGTATTTTGTAATAATTTTTACAAAATTATTGTGCGCTGTTTTGTGATGGATGCACCGGCAAAATCCTATATTTTGGGATCAAAGGGGCATAGTGGATACTACTCCTGTGGGCGGTGTACACAAAAAGGACAAATGTTTAAACACCGTCTTATTCCCACCAGAATCCGAGATTTTGGCTAGAACCAATAATTCATTTAGAAATCGAACTCAGCCAGAACATCATTTAAAGCAGTCTCCATTAGAAATGCTAAATATAGATATTGTATCACAGTGTACTTTAGATTATATGCACGTTGTATGTTTAGGCGTTCTGCGGACTTTGTTAAATACATGGGTTAAAAAAAGGGTGAAGATTTTTCTTTAGTTTCATGGAACATCACAACTTTTTCGAATGAATTGCATTTCAATAGAAATAAGGTACCCAGGGAGTTCAAAAGAAAACCTCGAAGCTTGAAAGAACTTGATAGATGGAAGGCAACAGAGCTGAGGCAATTCTTGCTTTATACTGGGCCAGTCATATTGAAAAATGTTCTTAGCACAGAACGATATGCGCACTTTTTAAAATTATCATTGGCTCTACGAATTCTTTTAGATATAAATGATTGCAAGACTAACAACTTAAGTGCTGAACAATTATTGAAATCCTTTGTGTTCGAGACACCAACGTTGTACGATTTGTGCTTCATGACATACAATTTTCATGCCTTGTTGCATATTCATGAAGATGCAAAGATTTTTGGGTCCTTAGAAGTCATAAGCGCCTTCAAATTTGAAAACCACTTGCAAAAAATTAAGCGCAAATTAAGCCGTACAAATATATAAAAGACACGTTGAAAGCAGCTATCATTTAGAAAAGGTTATAGAACATGAAAAAATTAGTTTTGGAAAAATTAAGAATGGAAAAATTACAAGTATTAATTTTGATGGCGCATTTTTCTCTTTGCGAGACCCTGATAATTTTTGTCTAGTTGGAAATAAAATTTTTTAAATAATTGAAATAATCAATAGAAACAATGCTCCGTTTTGTTTTGGATTGGAAGTAAAAAACCTAACTCCACTTTTTTTTGCAACCAATTGAATCAAATAATGTTCACATGTATTGGGCGGCTGAGATTAGATTCGATGAAAAAATTGAATTTTCAATTTCGTTCTACTACTACTTTTTCATACCACTTGTAAACAATGTCTGAGAATAACTGTTTTCCGTGTCAGAATTTTGAATACACTCCGTTAAATAATTACGTGACATGTAAGTTATACATTACGCTAAGCGTTATTAAATGCAATATATTTCTATGTATACTTTAAAAATATTATTGTTTGTGCAAAACGCACCAAGTCTAGACAAAATGACTCGCGAAAAGCCAAGTGCCGAAAAATGCTTCCTCGTAACCATTATTAAAAGTAAGTAAATTTATATTCTCTTAGACAATTGCACGGACAACGACATGAATTCTGTACTTCAAAAATTTGTTTTCCACGCTAAAGAGCGAGCCACAAAGAGGAAACGAACCGATTAATTTTTTATAATTTGTAAGCTGAAGTTAATTTTTCATATTTCAATGAATTATTATTATTTAGTTATTAATATATTAACGTATAATTTTTAAATTTTCGTTGTCCCAAAAATATGTATTTAACACAAACATGTAACATTTTTTCAAATACAGAAAAATAAATAAAATTTCCAATTACATTATTCTTTTATTTTGGGTTACATATGAGCAGAAATATGACACCAAAGCGATCGGAAATCGATTGCAATAAGACTCGAACAAGAATCGCTTATGACTTCAAAACGATCGAAATTCGATTGAAATATGACTCGAATAAGAGTCGCTTATGACTTCAAAACGATCCAAATTCGATTGAAATATGACTCGAATAAAAGTCGCATATGACTTCAAAACGATCGAAATTCGATTGAAATATGACTCGAATAAAAGTCAATTGTTATCAAAAAAAGGGGTTATAAAAGACTCTTCTGGAAGAGTCGCGGCTAGCATACATTTTCTCCCGCCGAGGGAATCATTTATGATCAGAAAACGAGCGCATTTATGCTCATTTTGATCAGCAAGGAGACTCGAATAAGACTATTTTTTGATCAGAAATTTCATAAAATGATTGCTGGGGCTAAATTGAGACTTTATGGCTATAGGAGCGGATCGTACTGCTGTTTAAAGCCGACACACGACATGCCTCTCAACTGTAATGCAGGCCATTACGTTTGGAGATGGCATCACCCACGAGGCCCGAAAATCCAGCACATTTTGCGTGCACTACATTATCGCAAAGCCAGCATGGAATGATCGGCTGGTCGTGGTTGATCTGCTTCTTGCAGGCTTTGGCGGAACGACAATAGAGAAATCCATAATAACAATAATTAAAAAAACGAGAAGGAACGTGAGTCGCTTCTAGTCGCGACTCTACTTTTATACCCGTACTCAGTCAGTATATAAATTTGTGAGCTTATGATTTAAATTTAAAAAGAAATTTTAAAATTTTACATTTCACATTTTTTTGCTACATCAGCTAACTACATCTACATCTAAAATGTATATTCATGTAGAGCAAATATTCTACATCTACCATTTAGATTGAGGCGGTTGTCTTATGGTCTGGGGCTGTTTTTTTTTTGCATGGCGTTGACCCGATACATCGTAAAGCCCAATTTCAGGCATATTGACATATTGACTGAAATTAAACATCCATGTGCTAAGGAAAACATGTCCTTAAGATGGGCTTTTCAATAGGACAACGACTCAAAACACATCTCAAGGCTGGTCTAGGCTTGGTTTACGGAGAACAAGGTAAATGTTTTGAGTTGGCCAAGTGAATCTCCTGACTAAAACACAATAAATAACCTATGGGGAGACTTGAAAAGTCGTGTTGGCACACATACGTTTCGAAACTCCGAAGAATTGTTTTAAGTTGTCCAAAAAGCTTGGTATGAGATTTCAGTAGAGACTTTGCTGGTATGCCAAAAATAAACGCCAATGACATGGAGAAAAGTATGGAAAAAAATATGATACTAGCGTAAGATTACAAATAATAAAAAAAAATGGAAAAATTTTGATACGCTTTGTACTGTTGTACTGTACTTATTATTTTGAACACCCCTTATCTATGTTTTTTAGCTATAATCGATCACAAACTTTATATTTGAAGCGAAAAATGTGGCTGGCAACCCAGTAGATCAGCACTGATTTAGTCGTGCTTAGGATTTCTAGTGCCTCCCTGCTTGCCAAGACATTTTTGGAACTGACCGCTGACGACTGCATGGATCTTATCGCCGCCTGGCTGTCCACGAACAGGTTGATCACGTCGTGTGGGCGATCCGTAGACTGAGCAGCCTCCGCCGCTTTCCGTATCGCAAAACTTCCGCCTGGAATATGCTGCATTGGTCCGGTAGCTTATGGGACAGCCTTATCTCAGGGTCTGAACAGTATATGCCCGCTCCTACTCCTCCTTCAATCTTGGAGCCGTCTGTGTAAATGTTGAGGTGCTGAGTCTGGTCCCAATGATTATGTTAAATATGCTTATAATCTACTGTAGGTTAGTAAACTGAAAGTTAATTGGATTTTTTCTATATGTTTGTTAAAAAAGTTTGACGAGACGTAAAAAAAAAATGTCATAGCCGTGTACTTATTTTTTTGACCAGTGGTGTATGAAACCGATAAGAAATTTTTTCGTGCAAAAACTTTTCTAGGCTCTGTACGGAAGGCAGAACTCAGATCAACAAAAAACGAGAAGGAACGTGTGAGTCGCTTCTGGACGCGACTGTACTTTTATACCCGTACTCAGTCAGTCAGGCAATCTCCGGTTTTCACATTCACTTTACGTTTAACTTTTCAACAAAAAGGGTATGACTTTTTATTTCGAGGCGCTCTGAAATCCACTTTTATGAATTCGTTTACTCTTTGTACTTTTAAGCGCGAAATTTACTGCTGTTATACCCACGCGTTAGTACCAGCTCATACAAAAAGGCCTCTGTTTGTTTGCTACATCTGTTATCTACATCTAAATCTACAATGTCGATTATACATCTAAAATGTATATTCTTCATTGTGTATGTAATTCAGAGTTAACATCTTCTCCGCAACGATCACGCCATGCACATGGCAGCGTGTGTGCGAGCGAGAGAGAGAACAAGTAGCGTCAGCAGCGCCAGAGGAGGTGGGGAAGCAACTGAAAATTAATTTCTTCATTCTGGCTATATTATGACTCAGCAATCTGGTAGATATAGTCATTGTCTACGATACTGCGTTTTTAGTTTTATCGTATCTTCAAAATTGTGGATGCCACCGGTTTTCGTCCTTTGTGAAGGCGGTAGAGGTTTACGCCGACTATGTTAGCTTCGGCGGCGGCGGCGGCGTAAACAATAAATAAATACAATTTTTTTTTAACTTAAAAAAGTATCACTTCATGTGTTTATTCAAACAAAATTAAAATTAAAAAAATTATAACAAATTAATAGTAATCCTTCATGGAATTTCTATACGAATATATAAATTGAAGTCTTTCCCTTTATTTTTGACTAGTTTAAACAAATTAAATCATATATAAATAAATTGAGATCTGCATTTTTTTTTGCAAAGTAAAAAAAAAATAAAAATAATAATAAATTAAGATGTTTTCTTTGCAATAATCATAGTTGTAATGAATGAACACAATTTTATTAACGTTGTGAGGACTGAGCTGCGACCGTTTGTGAGTTATTGTTAGACCTGCTATAGAAAAGACTCGCTCACTGGGTGTGCTCGTTGCTGGAATACACAACACTTTTCTTGCTAGCATAGATAATAATGGCATTGCAGATACCTTTTCCCTCCATAAACTTAAAACGTCTTCGCATGAGGACAAACTTAAAAGTAGATGGCATTCAGCTTACAAATTACTATTTTTGGTATTTGTAGAATGGCGCTGAGCAAGCTTTAATATTTTGCATACAGATGGAGATTCATTTAAACTATCCTGCTGATCGCTAACTTGTTGTACATCGCCAACCAGCTCTTTAAACATATTTAACAAAAAAATCAGATTTAGTTAAATTTTGGTCTTTACAGTACTCTAACACACAATCTAGTGAGCTGAATCGCGGATCTAGCAAGGATGCGCAGACTAGAATATCTGATATTGGGAATCTCGAATCCAATTTACTCTTTATATTATTTTTCATTTCAAACAATGAAAGCGGTTCATTGCTCTAAGCTTCACCCAAAATTGAGACGATCTCTGTTCTGATAACTAGCGCAAGGCTTATTGATGAATACAAATTTCCAGAAAGAATATTAACAGCGTCTTTAAATTTTTGCAAGAAGTCGCGTAGTTTATACATAAGCTGTACTTCTGGTTCTAATAGTATTAAATCAATCTTGTTGCTGCTAGTGAGCAATTTATTAATTGCAGTTCCTTGGCACCCAAGACTGTGTAGCATAGCTAAAACGCTGTGCCACCTAGTTGGGACCGAGTTTTTAAGAGAAACATTTTTCTTGTCCACCAAACTACTTCGCAAGTCATTAGTGTTGTTAGTGTTTTTATAAGTTTGCAAGGGAACATGGGAGATGAGACATGAGAATTATTCGAATAAATCGAGGCGACTATTTTGCAACTTTATACGATATATTTAAAATTTTTCCGATATGTTAAAGGCCTTTAACATAAATTTTCGATTTCTCGGTGCTGGATAATATGCTTAAATCTGTACAAAAATGTATGACGCCGAACGCCGCGCCGATATTTTCGTGAGTCGGCGGCGGCGCGTCAGAAAAGTAAAAAATCGGCGGCGGCGGCGGCGTGGCTCGGCGGCGTATATGTCTAGAAGGCGGAAGGCGTGGCAAAATTTTGAAACAAACTTGATTCAGTGTCATAACGCATGAGTCTGGAAACAAAATTTGGTTGCTCTAGCTTTTATAGTTTTTGAGAACTAGGCGTCAAACAAGACGGACAGACAGACAGACATGGCTATATCGACTCGGCTATTGATGTTGATCAAGAATATATATACTTTATGGGATCGGAAATGTTTCCTTCTTTGCGTTACACACATCAACTTTGACACTTTAACTCTTTGACTACGGGTAAAAAAAGGTCGGTATATACTAGAAAGGTATTGGCTGGTATGTTACTAGTAGGTAATCCTAATCCACAAATCCAAAAAAAGTAAATGTCAACAACATTTAATGACAAGGGAACATGATCAGGTACCAAAAAACACAATTCCTTTTCGTTTGCTTTGTTCCCAATTGGTAGTTTGGCTCGCAACCTTCCAAAAGGTATTTTTTGTAAATTTTTTTGATATTTCAGGTTTGGTTATCTCAAACCGAATTTTAGCTCCACCGTTTTACATAGATTTGAATGAACAATATATAAAACGAAGCCTAATTAATGCGTCTATCTAAACCCAAAAGTGCATGCAAAGAAAAATCTACTTTTCCTGAGATTTTAAAGTCCAAATTTTAGAGGAAAAATAACGCACAAAAAAAATTTAATTAGCATTTAAAAGCTTTATATCTTCCAGACCTTAATTGCAGCTACAAAGTGTCTGGGTTTGATTTATAGCTGCATTTGTCATCTTTTCAAAACTGCAATACAACCAGATATAAGATACTTAAGTTATGTAAATAGTAAAAGCACTACCTTTGAAAATAAAATTCTTTAAAAACACTAAACCATAAAAAGAACCACAATTCTTTAAAAAAATTTAAGTCCCGAAATCTATCAGAAAAGTAAGTTTGGCCCACTGCGGAAATGTCGTGTCGACTAGTGCTATTATATATTTTTTTTTTACTTTTCGTCTTTATATTTATTTTTACTTACCCAGCATTTACCCAAACTAAGTCTCCGGGTTTTTGTATAAATCTATAAACGGGTATATTTTCTTTGTATAAATCTTCTAAGACAGGCCACCATGAACCATGAAGGTAACTGATATTGTTCTTTTCGCATAAATTGTGAATTCCACCCCAATAGGCATCTGGGACGGCAAACCATTCACAATCTCCAGGACCAATATTAATGTTGATTGAGCAAAAATTATTATTTTCTTGATGACCAGGTGTCCTACTTCCGGGAACTTTCATATAAAGTTGAACTGTATTCATTCCCAAAATAACGTGACCAACATGAGACAGCATATTGGCGGCGGAGATAACTCGAGCAAAAGCCGGCAATTTTTGCAATTCACTTAATTGTAGTTTCCATTTTCGTTCATCAGATAGATCCACGTTAGTTCCAAATCTGAGTAAAATTAAAAAAAAAAAAATAATAACATTGTATATAGCAATAGTTTGTTTGCAAATTTGATGTTTATAAAACCAGGGATCACAAATAAGACTTATTAGTTTAAAAATATTAATGTCGAAAAAAGTGTCCTAGGTGTATTAAAAAAATGCAATACAAAAATAAAATAATGATGTTTTTTTTTTTTAGTATTTGGGTTGGCTAAGGTTTGTAACGGATAATTGTTGGTAAATATTGAAAGTCTGTGTGTTTTTAGGGATGGACAGTTATTGAGAATTTGTACAAAGGATGTTTGGACATTTGTGTTGCAGAGCAATTGTAATTGTGATGAGTAATGTTTGTGTGACCCAAATAAGTACGAAAATTGGACCATGTATAATTTTTTTATTTGAGTAACTTTAACATTTCTTTGATTTTTACTTTGACGTTTTGTATTAAATTGGCGGAAAAATTTTACAATTTTGATTGCTTTTTCTGGCGAAATTTTTGTGTAAACTATAAAGGATTAGTATAAAAATGATTTTCTAGGTATGTATGTAAAAAGTATATGTCGGGTTTTCCAGCCTAATATTTCGTCATCGAATCTTTGAATTGTAGCTAGTGGAGCAGCCTAAAGTAAACCATCATTTTTGTTCTATATTTGCACTGTCGATCAGCATCAAAAGCCGAGGGTCTGTCTGTCTTGATGAGCGCCTAGATCTCAGAGACTATAAGAGCTAGAGCAACCAAATTTTGTTTCCAGACTCATGTGATATCAAACTGCTACAAGTTTATTTTAAAATTGTGCCACGCCCCATTTCGTCACCACAAAGGACGCCACAATTTTAAAGATACGATTCAACTAATAAGCAGTATCGTAGAAAATAGCTATATCTACCAGATTGCCGAATTTAAATATGTTCGGATCATTATTATAGCCAGAATATAGAAATTAATTTTCATTTGATTCCCCCACCTCCTACGGCGCTGCTGCTGATACTTATTATCTTTCTCGCTCGCACACACTTTGCCATGTACAGTGCGCGAGCGCCTTCTAGCGGAGGAGATGCAGAATCTTGTAACAGACGACGCAACCAAGCTCTCAAATGACGAGTTCAACAACCAGCCGTCACAAGCAGACGACGCAACCAACGCGACTCCCCAGATGCAGATATCAACAACAATGAATTCAAAAACGTAGCACAGTCTGAAAAACGCTGACCCAGATTATATAACCAACCCCCACCGCACTAAAACCTAAGTAACCAAAGCTCCCAAATGACGAGTTCAACACCCAGCAACAACGAAAACTAAGCACACGCCAAAAGACAGGAGACCGGCTTACGCAATAATTACCTGAAATAATATTGAATAAACCAATATTCCGAAAAATGGATTCCTTTCCCTCGGTACCGGGGCACAACGATCACATTAACATTAAGAACTTATGTAAGATATCTGTGGGAACGATCGATGGCTGGCAAATCCATAAAGGGCACTCGAAAAGGGCAGTTCATCAGCCAGAATCCCAGAGACAATACCTGGGCAGTTCATCAGCCAGAATCCCAGAGACAATACCTGGGCAGTCCATCAGCCAGAACTCCAGAGACAGTACCTGGGCAGTCAGTGATCAGAGCGTAACCATTCGCGTACCATACTACATCATAATCCGGCAAAGAAACAAATTTAATAAAGAAACCTACTAACTTAAATCAAAGTGTTGTGTCTTGGCTAATCCTTTTATTTCAGCTATTGGCAAAGTTCCTGGTCTTCCTTTAAAAGGTCATCGCAAGTTACAAATTGTCTTGTGTTTCAGAACCCTGGACTTGACTGAAGCAGCCTGGAAAATTACCTCACAAGTGGCGCCCGAGCAGGGACTTTAAAGGATTTTTTAAGGAATCTTGAAGAAAACAACCGAAATCAGGAACTTCGTGGATTAAAGCCCCACGGCCATCAAACGAAAAATAGAATAGCTTAAACTCACCAATAATAACGCCAACTCAATAACAAATTCGAGTACTCACGTAATCCGGGGGCGAAAACAATCGCGAAAGTATACGCAGTGCCGATCCTAAAAGTGCCGTTCAACAGTGACTCAGTGCCAAAAAATCAACAGCACTCGACACCAGGAACTCAAGACTGGATTACGAGTCCCCGAGGCCACCGAATACAGCACGCCAGCGACCGACCGAAGGGCACGCATGGAAGGGCACCACTACAACCGCGCCGCACCAATGGCAGAACGAATCCGAAAATGGGGAATCCAGTTCGACGGAGAGGATGACCCACTATTGTTTATGGAACTGCTCGAGGAACGTGGACTCTCGTATGGTGTGGATCGAAACCAGCTGCCGCGGGCCATGGCCTCACAGACGGGGCCAGTCGTTGGTTCCGCACCAGCCGCCAACAAAGTTCCTCATGGAAAAATTTCCGACAGGAATTCTTAACGTTCTTCTTGCCACAAAGTCATTTTTAACAATTAGAAGACCAGATACGAGCCCTCAAGCAAGCGGTGGGTGAGTTGTTTAAAGATTTCCTCATCGACATGCGGCTACTCATGCACCACGCTGGCTACGACGCAACCAAGGAGCTAAACAGAATTTATGACAACGCCCTGTCAGCATACAAGATGTACGAGCGGCGACAACTACAAAGCTTGTCACAGTTAACACTGCTGGCCACGGAACTCGAAAGTATTCAGGAGCGGACCATTCCGACCACCCTCGGACCCCCTGAGAGCAAAACGAGATATACAAGCCCACCTACGGAGCAGAGGAGCGGAGACTCCAATCGGACACAATTTCATTGGAACTCGGCAGACTCACCAAGGAGATAGCCATCAAACCCAGCCAGTACGGCAAATCAAGATGTTGCCCACCGCATGATTACTACCCCCATCGCCGACCCACGCACAGCCTGTCGCCGGTGTGGATCACACAAGTTCTATTGGCGCACATTAAGCTGGATCAACGAGAGGTTCAAATCTCGGTCCTGGTCCAGCCAAACAGCTACCGAAACTTACTTCCATCCACGTACAAGACGCCGAGCCTTGAAATAAGAAACCCCAACAAATCGCAACGAACCAACGTCCACAAGCTATCACAACGATTTTGGCACCCAGCAGAGCAATCATGACACCCATACCAACCACAGCAAACACACTTCCACGACCTGCCACAACGAATACGGTAACCAATATCGCAACAAAGAATACGACACCCAGCCCAGCTTCAGCAATGACGAAGCACCGGCCCACAACGTAGAACACGAATCCGGGGCCAACTTCAACAAACAGCAACCAAGAAATCGGGACGCTCACTACGGAGCAACCGCGTTTAAGGCCAACAGGGAACACACATCCCAAAGAAGCTACGACAAGCACTAACGCACTTGAACCCGGCGCTCGATACAGGAAGCCCAGGTCCAAGACAAGCAACAGAGCAAGCAAGCAGAAAATCCTCAACGGGAATATTGAACACAAGGACGCCCTCAGAGCCGACCACCAGCACCGAACAAGGGCAACGACTGCAAAAATCCGACCGCCCAGAAACACGCAAAAAACAGCCATGCTAACCCCACGCTGGTCGGGGCCAACAATCGAGCTAATATCCACAACGCCTCTCTGTCAGGACCCGTAAACTACGAAGATGACCCCCCGAAACACAGACTGCAGCCCTGCCGAACCATGAATCCCATAGTTCGTCACAAACAGACGACGCAACCAACGCGACTCCCAGGTGCAGATATCAACAACAACGAATTCGAAGACGCAGCACAAATTGACAAACGCTAACCCAGATTATATAACCAACCCCCACCGCAGCAAAAACCTAAGTAACCAAAGCTCCCAAATGACAAGATCAACACCCAGCAACAAAACTAAGCACATGCCAAAAGACAGGCGATCTGCTTACGCAAAAGGTACCCGAATTAAATATTAAATAAATCAATATTCCGAAAAATACATTCCTTTCCCACGGTACCGGTGCACAGCGATCACCTTATTGGTAAAGTTCCTGGTCTTCCTTTAAAAGGTCATCGCGAATTACAAATTGTCTTGTGATTCAGAAGCCTGGACTTGACTGAAGCATACCTCAGTCTGGAATAGGACCTCACAATCTAAATGGTAGATGTGGAATATATGTATATTTTAGACGTATATTCGACATTTTAGATGTAGCTAACAGATGTAGCAAAAAAATGTAAAATATTTAAAAATTCTACATGAATCATAAGCTCACAAATTGATATACTGACTGAGTACGGGTATAAAAGTCGAGTCGCGTCCAGAAGCGACTCACACGTCCCTTCTCGTTTTTATTATGATTTAGAACAGTGGTCGCCACTACACTATCTTATGTGAATTATCGAATATGTATGTGTAAATATGTGTAACAGAAAGTGTGCTATTGCGTCATAGCAAACACCCAAAATTTTATTTTATGTCCTCAGCTTCGCACAACAAGCAAAGATGCAGGTACCAGGCTACTAATCTTTAAATACTTAAGTTATAAATTTATGAAAATGGTTGTAAGTACCGTAACATTTTGCTGCTGCTTTTGTGTTTTTTGCGTTTTAATGTAATATTGGAATTAGATACCGAGTCCTTTGAGTCAGAGTCCGACATTAATTGGGAACCTGTAAATCCTTTATCGCTTTCATCCTGCGGTGAAATATTTTTTTGATTACATTTAGGAATAAATCTATATATGAAGTTCAAATTACCTTAAAGCTGTCTTGAAAGCTGGATGCTTGATATTGTGCATATTTTGCAATTGTTGTGTGAGACCGGTGTGATATGCAGGCCCAAACTCGTTTGGCTTGCGATACATCCCAATTTTCGTCAGGTGACTGATGAACTTGTGTTCTGACCTCAACACTATGATCCGGATTTGCCTCAACTAATGTTTTAGTAGAGAAGAGCCCCAAGTCAAGCTTTAGAGCTCCAGCTAAGCCACGCACAACTGCTATAGGATGTTTTAAACAAAATTCTTGCAACTGGGGGCTGAACGCATTTTTTTTATTTTCCAAATGAACAGACGGAGTAGGTGGTAAAAGTTGGTCCCTCGATAGTTTTTGTGGTGGACAATCGGGTGGTGTTGGAGGCGCCGTATTTACTTGTGAAACTGTACAGTTTATTGGTGGATCTTCGATTGTTAAAAGCTTGACAGCTGATAACAGCTGCTTTGAATCCATTTGTATTTTAAATGTTTGAGATAAGTCGGATATGGATGCGCTCACATTATATTCTGTGTAGTCAGAATCCTCATGTAAATGGTGACTAGTTTCATCATTAGGTATCGATAAAATAGTGGTAGGCTCAAATTTAATATCTGTATTTTTTGTATAAAGTTCGTTGGAAATATATTCATATGAATCCAAAATAGCTTGTTCCGAAATCATTCTCCCTTCTTGTTCATTATCTAAATTGTGATTACTTAATGTCGCTGAAAAGTATATTTTTTTAGCATAAATAAAATTACAATGTTAAATAATAAGAAATAAACTAATTTCGATACTCCGAAGATTACGATATAAATTAATTCATAACGAGAGTTAAACTGAATTAAATCAGTTTCGAATGCCTCGTACCAGGATCACAGCTTCTAGATACATTAATATCTATGTATACAGTTCAGCTCAGTAAAACTGGTATATCTTCTCAACCACCTTACCAATTTTGATAAAAATCATTTTTATTTTATAAATTTTATAAATTATTTTATAAACTATTTTATAAATTATTTTATAAAAAAGAAAGTTTTCTGTCTCTAGGAAATCTATTTATACTTAGCGATATAAACGGCTAACTGCAAATTGCACTTGAATATATTCTATAATGTTTCTGAAAAAATATATAACGGATATATACACGGATTGGTCGAATTGGATATGCGTAACGCACAGAAGGAAACGTTAAGTTGTGACGGCACTTCGGCCGGGGTATGCTCGTCGCGCCGGGGTTTACAGAAATTTGTTTGATCTCTGGATGTGGTAGCTGAATAAAAAGGTCTCCTGGTTCAAGAATAAGGCGACACGCTCGAGGAGAAGACGTGGTGCGGAGGATAATGCGCTCCGGGAGAGAAAAATGATGCGGAGGATAATGCGCTCCGGGAGTGAAAAATTATGCGGAGGATAATGCGCTCCGAGTAGGAAGGGAAAACGGAGGATAATGCGCTCTGAGGAGGAATATTTATTGCAAAGCTGCAGTGTATCGCAGAGGAATCGCACGCTCTATCACAGCTGTAATGCCAAAAAATAGGGTGATCAGAAAGGCTAATCTTGACCCTCGGCGGTCAGGCCAGATGGACTTCCCTGATTGCTTTTATTGCCAAAAGTCAGCTGTTGTGCCTCTTTCTTGTCCCTATACCCGCTGGAGGCATATCCTAGAGCCGGGTGGGGCAGAACTGGTTAGTACCTACATTGCAAGGTCCGGGTGGTTAGATCGGAGCTGGGTTCACGGCCCGATTAAGCCACATCGAAGCCGACAGGGTGAATAGGTGTGCGGTCTTCTCCGAGCGTTGAAAAGAGTGACGTTTGCCAAGTGCTTTCGCTAGTGTCGTCGTAAAGTATCTTGTTTGTGTTTTGCTTTGTCGCTAGTGCTCCTTTGGTGTGCTGTGGCTTTTGGTAGTCCTGCATCTCTTTCCAGTCTCTCGAACTGTTCCGCTGTAACGATGAACTCAGTTAGCGTCTGGCATTCCCGTCTCTTCACGTAGACCTTAATTGGCATTCTGGAATTTTTTGTATGACATGTCCAGTTTTTCATGTTCGGTGTATGTCCCGAATCTCATCAATTTCCTTAAATCTTGGAGGAGTTCTCGTATTTTTTCTGTCTCCGCCTGCTTCCGTTCAGATACGAGTTTAGATAGCTCCTCGTGATACTGCGGCGACATGAAGTTCTCCCTCAACTGTCTTTTCACATCCTCCCATGTCGGGATGGGGCCGGGTTTCGTGTGCCACCAGTCCAACGCTTTTTTATCCGATATCACTGGCATTGCAAATACCAAGTAGTCCACTACGATTCCGTAGGTCTCTGCTTGTTCCTCCATTCGGCTTAGGAACTCTAGTAGCTTGCCTATTTTTTCGATGATAGTCACAGCCTCTGGTGACTGGCATCCCGAATCGGGTAATGCATTGCCGCTTGCTCTGTCCGGGGTAATGCAGTGTCCAGCTCAGGTCAGGTCCAGGTCATCTCGATATAACATTGGCGGAACTGAACCATGACCATGGCTGGAGGTGCCTGGCGGGTAGGCATAAAACGCTAGGGGTGGTTCCCCCGATAAATATCAACTTTATGGACCTTCGGGCCCCAATGGAGCGGAGTTATGAGCAAACCGGGACTGGGATGTCAGTCCGAACGTCGGTGGAAAGCGTGACTGCTACCACCGGCGGGCACGGGGAGGAGCAATCCTCTCTGCGTGTCGCCAGCGGTCACAACTCTGGTATGGCGGGAGCAGGCCTTACCAGTTTTAAAGCTACTGCCACAACAACGCCTCAATGCAAGCTGAGACGCACAGGTGCCGTTGTCGAGACAGACTCGGACCTGGAGAGCGTTCTCAGCATTAGCAAAACGGAAGAGGATAGCCTTCTTCGCTCCCCTGAACCAGTTACCAGCCCCCTGCGCAGGGAAGGGCCGAAACGTTCCAAGGAGGGAATGAAGGCTAAGTCCCAATAAAAGGCGGCACTCGAAATCCAGAGCCGGCTCCAAGGCAAGGTTGAAGTCTCCCAAGAGGGGAAGAGCAAACTAGCCTGGGCTGAGCAAAAGGTAGAGGAGGGGCGTCTTCACTACGCACAGCTACATCAGATGCAGGCGACCAAGGGCGAATTCGCCAATAAGGTTGAGGAGATGATGGCCACCAAAGGGCAACGCTCGATCGAGAATGCCAAGGACACTCCGGCGAGCAAGCAGCTACGCGGGCCCAAGGTGGTCATCCCTCAACCTAAAACGAATAAGCCGAAACAGAAGGCCAAGGTCAGGATGAGTGAAATGTCCAAGAGACACCTCTTGAGTGACGGCTGAGCAGCGTCTACCTACGTCTCAAAAAACGCCACCCAGGGGACAAAGATGCGCATACCCTGCAGACAGGCGAGGTGGAGAAGGACCTTCCTGCTTCCTGCTATATGGCACACGACAGACCGGCTCCACCGGAAGAGCTAAGGAGTCTGGTGGCGCAAGCCAGCCCGGAAAACCAGCAGCTCTTAGTTGGTACGGACGCAAACGCCCACCACAGCGTGTTGGGAAGCCCCGATATCAACGACAGAGGTGAGTCACTTTATACTATCAACTAACCTAGATGTAGCAAACGTGGGAGAGGAACACACCTTCGTAGGTCCCACATCGTCTAACGTGCTAGATCTAACACTCGTAACGGGAAAGAGTACTTTGGTATCTGACTGGAGAGTCCTTGATAGACCATTCTTCTCAGACCACAAGTACATTCAGTTCAAGTGCGAGCTTAAACATTCTCCGAATATAACTGTCCATAGAAACCCCGGAACAAAAACTGGGAAAAGTTTTAAAAGACAGTTACCTCGAAGCTCGCGACTCGTCCGGGCACAGTGAAATCTCCGGAAGAAATAGAGACGTCCCTAGAGACACTATCCAAGGAACTACTCGATGCGCACCACGCATCATGCCCACCCTCGAGAACGAAAAAACACAAAACCACTTTGGTAGAACCGGGACCTATCGCTTCAAAGAAACAACCTCAAAGATTTCTTCAAAATAGCCAAACTGGCGAACGATGAGATAATCAATGAGAAATACAAAACCCTACTCAGGGAGTACAAGAAGGAAATACGCAGGGCACAAAGGAACTAGTGGAGGAACTTCTGCTGAAGCGAAATGATGGACAGTGGACTGAGGGCAGCGAAGAAGCCCTAACAGCACTAATGGAGGATCACTTCCCAGGATGCACCGTGGTTGCTGACGCCACAGAGCATCAGAACCTAGCAACTGAGGAACAGCATCCTCCAACAGATCTCATATCGTCTAAGAGAATCCACTGGGCTATAGACTCCTTTGCGTGTAGAAAAGCATCTGGACTACACGTTATATTTCCAGCCATTCTGCAGGTGACCAAAGGTGTGATCACCCCATGGCTCTCTGCAATATACTCAGCTTGCCTGAGCACAGGCTATATCCCTATCCAATGGTGGACCTCGAGGATTGTCTTCCTTCCAAAAGCAGGGTGGGGTCCTGTCACCCCTCCTATGGATCGACGACCTCATAAAGAGATTCGAGAGGAGAGACCCAAAAATAACAGCCTATGCGGACGACATAAGCATAATTATCACAGGAGTATGTCCATCGTGGAGTGGGCGGAAAAAGTAGGACTCAGTATCAACGCGGACAAGACGGACCTCATCCTCTTTACCAAGAGATATAAGGTGCCAACATGGACCCCCCCGAAAATCGACAGAAACAGGCTGACCCCAAAATCACAAGTCAAATACCTCGGCATAGTACTGGAAAGCAAGCTGGCATGGAGACGCAATGTATTGGAAAGGGTGAAGAAGGCCACCATTGCGCTATACGCATCCAAGAAGATGCTTAGCAGCACATGGGGCCTATCACCTGCTCTAATGCACTGGATTTACATCTCGGTGGTGCGACCGACTCTGCTGTATGGAGTCTTAGTTTGGTGGCAGGCTACGAAAAAAAAGACATACAATAAGTTATGGAAAGAACTCAGCGGCAGGCAATGCTTTGCATCACAGGGGCGCTGAGGTCAACCCCAACAAAAGCTCTCGAAACATTACCGGACCAATGCAGCATATTCCAGGCGGAAGTTTTGCGATACGGAAAGCGGCGGAGGCTGCTTAGTCTACGGATCGCCCACACGACGTGATCAACCTGTTCGTGGACAGCCAGGCGGCGATAAGATCCATGCAGTCGTCAGCGGTCAGTTCCAAAAATGTCTTGGCAAGAAGGGAGGCACTAGAAATCCTAAGCACGACTAAGTCAGTGCGGATCTACTGGGTTCCCAGCCACAAAGGCATCGATGGTAACGAGATGGCTGACGTTCTGGCTAAGGACGACGTCGGGCTGGAAAACGACAGAACTGAGAACGTACCGCTCAAAAGCGATCTAGAGAAAAAGGCCAACACTAAAGCAACGAGCAGGTGGAGCAACACCACCCTGCAAAACCTCAAAGACCATGTGCAGGGAGCGCAATAGGAAACTCAGCCACTACCTACTGCACCTACCACGGAAGGACTGCAGAATGCTAGTGGGAATACTTACAGGTCACTGTCTGGCTGCGGCACATACTGTCAAACTAGGCATCACCAACAGTGGCAGCTGCAGGAAATGCGATGAACCCGGGGCTATTGAAACTAGAGGTGGGCATGGACCGTGTTTTCTGGGCGCCCGCGTGTGCGTGTTGAAATATGAAATATTTTCCATGGGCGTGCGTGTTCGTTCAGAGCAAAATCGGCACGAAAAAACACGACGAAATCCGTTTGTGATTTTTGAGTGTGTGTTTAGAATTAGTTTAGTGTGAACATGAACATAAAATCCCAAAAGCTGCATAGCCATTCCAGCCAGCTCGGCTACAAGCGTTAGAGTGTTTTCTACCTCGGGACAAATATTAAATGAACCACGCTTATTAAGCTCTAACCTTGATAAACTGTTATTTTCATATAAAAATATGTAAATAAGAACCTATATGTAGGTAAAATCAATGTTAATAAAGGTATACAAAAAAATGTATAATATTTCGTGTTGGACCGTGTTCCGAAAATTTTTAGCCGTGCGTGCTAGTGCGTGTTGGAATTTTTTATTTTCGTGACGTGTTGGGTCGTGTTGGAAAATTGCAGTCCATGCCCATCTCTAGTCGAAACCCTGGAACATCTCATCTGCATCTGTCCGGCTCTTTCACGGGCTAGGAGAAGATACCTAGGCGCCCGGTACTGGCATCACTGGAAGATGCTCCAAGAGGACGCCAGGGGAACTTCTTTCCTTCGCGAAAATCCCCTCGATCCTCACGGAATTTGAAACCGCGTAAACAACTCAGGAAGGTCCATACACGCCTATCCGGATAACTAAGGGCTATATTGGCCTATAAGAGGCCCCATGAGGGCCGTCCGGGTTAACCTAACCTAACCTAACTGCCTCTGGTGAAACATTCCTTATCTGTTTCGGGAACAGTGTCTTTTTCCGCCGTTTTTGGTTCCCCTTGAGGTTCGTCCATAGCTGGCTTGGCTTGTGCCATTTTCGGAGACTGTTTTGGGCTCTTGCCTCTACTCTGCGCGGTTCCGAGCAGTTCCAGCCTCTCCAGGACTGCTTTGCTTAAGTCCTTCCTTTCCGTGAATTGACTCAGTTGTTTCCTCAAAATTTCCACTCCTTCTGTCTTCTCCAGTTCAAATTCCGTCAAATTCTGCTTTCTTTGCCTGATTGATCCACACTCTTGCCATCTTGACCATAAATGAGATCCCAATTCTACGCTACCACAACCTGCTCGTGCGCCACTGTGACGGCACTTCGGCCGGGGTATTGTGCTCGCCGCGCCGAGGTTCACAGAAATTTCTTTGATCTCTGGATGTGGTAGCTGAAAGAAAAGGTCTCCTGGTTCAAGAATAAGGCGACACGCTCGAGGAGAAGACGTGGTGCGGAGGATAATG
This sequence comes from Drosophila subsilvestris, assembly GCA_035043285.1. NCBI lineage: Eukaryota > Metazoa > Arthropoda > Insecta > Diptera > Drosophilidae > Drosophila > Drosophila subsilvestris. The sequence goes on along the minus strand of JAWNNB010000823.1, from coordinate 4,535 downwards.
CGCTCCGGGAGAGGAGATGGTCACTCTGTTGGCGCGCGAATTCGTCTCTCAGCTGTTAGTAATACATGCAGTCTACATATGTAGTATTTGGTATGTAGTAGAAGTATTACATATCACATTGTAATTTAGGTTTGTGGCGCCGGCGCTGTCTGTATATGGCGCTGAGCGTCACAAAGTATATATATCAGGGACGTAAATAATGATTATTACTATTTTGTTTAATAAAAAAAATAACATATTTTGAATGGACATAGAAAAGTTTGCGTTTCCTCCAAGATTTTTCATATTATGTTACTACCTCTTGTACAAATTTTGGTCGGTAACGTTATGCTTTCGTTCTATTATTTATTCTTTGTCTATGCTCTCTCTTGTCATCTTTGGGTTCCTACGATGTCGCTAAGTTACTGCTTTATATATGTAGCTGGAGAACAGACTTTTATTCCCTAAAGTATTACTTTGGCACGAAATTGGCTCGCTTGCCGCAATAATTAGGAAAAACAAATTAGTACTAGGGGTAGCTTTGTGGACCCTTTACAAGGATATGAAATAAAATTGCTGCAAAGTCAAATGCAAAACCCTTAATTACTGTTGAGTTTTATTTTGACCGAAAAAATAAAAATAATTTATAATCATTATTTAAAAGTTGAATTTTTTTGATCCAAAATATTGATTATACGTATGTAAAGTTTATTAAATTACCCAAAACTAATGATTGCACAAGGAAACAAAATTGAACATTTTGCGTGTTGATTAAGATCATATTTGAAATCAGCGACATCAATTTAGTAAAAACCTTTAACAAAGTTCTAGGAAACAAGTCTCAGTAATTTTTGCGCAGTCAATGTACAGGGCATGAAAAAAACAAATCGATCTAAATGGATTTATCCTAACGTTTTTCCCATTACCCGAGCAGTCCTATAATCTAGTGATGATCCAGAACCACAATAGATTGTTATTTTCATTAAAAAAGATAATTATAATTTACAAAAAAATTTTAAAAAAGAAATTTTTTGATTAGTTATAAGTAATTATAGTACAAAAAACTTATTTTTTCAGCACAGATTGGAATCATATAAATTTCATCACATTCGAAATATGTTTAACTACATTTTTTTAGACGAGAACTGTGATTTTCAGTTTTTTTTTTTTATTAAATTTTATACAAGATAATAATTATAGTTTTTGGTATATATTTTTCATTTTTTGCGTCTTACCAGAGACGCAGTTTTTTGTACATAGGTTAAGCATAGGGCTCTAGTGGTGGCAAAAAGTTGCGTCGCTTTCGGATGCATGTGCGCTTAACAGCACATTTTTGCACTTCTCTGCCTATCAGCGCAACTATCACCACTAATAAAAACAAAAACTTGCAGATAAAAAATCAAATTTTGTCGAAAAAATGTTATGGTTGTGCAAAAAGGTAAAATTATGCATAAAATCATTAAATAATATACTTTAAGCTGATTTTATTAATATCATACGAAATTTTTGTGACCCCTGGGGCCATTAAGATACTGCTGGAGAAGAACTTCTATGGTTTTCATGGTTTGAAGAACTCCCACAAACTCTACAAAGAAATGTCTGAAAATCATAAATAAATATGAGAATCAATTCTCTTTTGTCCATTTTCTTGTTGTCTTGCCTAATTATGTTGATATCCCAAAATTTGGTTACTCTCCTTCTCATTAAGCAGCCAAATCTGCTGTTCTCAAGACGCACGTCTACCAATGTGAACGCCTTTTCTACTTCATTGCGTCTATTCCGATTTCGATAGGGCACGCGCCCAGTGTGAAAAGGCTATTAAAGACTGTATTTTTGGCGAGCTCTTGATATTTTTTTAAACTGAATAAGGTAAACCGTTTTCAAAATAGTCCACTATATGTAGGGGAAGTGCCTTAATTTTGGATATAACGGTATATCGCTAAAACTCGATCTGATAGGAAAAATCAAGTACAGAGCTGGATTCAGCGTCCCCAATTACCTCAAAAACAACATTCAGTTCTTAATCAACAAAACCTTGTTCCCTTGTGTTATCTATATTATAAATTTTTAGAAAATATCGTGTGTGTAAGCGACTACCTCCTAAAGGGTGCACCAAATTGCATGCTGTTTTTTTTAATGATAGCCAGAGAATGTGGCCTGGTTTTACAAACAAATTTTTACTTTTCTATAAATAGGCTCCTCAAGAATTAAAATTAATCAAAAATATCTTTAATTTGGTCCAAAAAAGTGTGTTTGAACGCCTATTTCGTTTCATTTCTCCGCAACGCGTGCAACATTTTTTAAAATGAAAGCTAGAGAATGTGGCTTTGTTTCTATACAAAAGTTTTTACTTTTCTTTATATAGGTTCCTCGAAAATTAAAGATTAATCAAAACAAAATTTTAAAATTTGGTAGAAAAATGTGTGTTTAAACCACTATTTAATTTCATTTTGTGTCATTCTATACCTTTTCGTGTGAACAATTTTTTTCTGAAAAAATTTGAATTTGTGTAATTATATATGTGTGCGTTTTAAAGCAACCAGTGTGGTTTTTAAAGTTAAATGTCGAGACGATCAAATTTTGGGCCGGCGAACGCGAAATGCGTCACAAGTTGTGCCTTAGAGGAGCCGTGAAAGTAGCTAAGACATTAAACATCGCAATGCAAATAATCGTCTACGCACAGCAAGGTCCCATTCAAATCAACGGAACAATGATGCAACAACAACAACGGTAAATGAACGTCGTGATATACAAAATCTACAAGGTGTTGCGTTCGCGTACAATAGTGTCACAATAGCTTCTCATAGGCAAATTATAATTGGTCCAATGAACGACCGTTGTCGCCATTGTCAGGAATATAAATTTAAAAGTGAAGCAGATAAGATGTGATGTGCGAGTGGTAAAGTGAAATTGCCTGATTTGGGCAGCCCACCACAACCATTGAGCACATTACTTAGTGGATTGACACCTGAGTCTAATAATTTTTTGAGCATTATACGAAAGTATAATTCGAGTTTTCAAATTAAATCTTCTGGCGGCACATATATCAAAGAGACAACTTCATGCCAACGTTCAAGGTAATTGAATAGTTTTGTTTATGCAAATTGAACTTTTGTTCTCATTCTTATTTTATTCAGATTCAAGGTCAAATATACCATTGGCTCTTGTTACCTTTCGACAACGCAGACCACCAATTTGTGCAATTATATTTTATCGGGAACGCGGAAGACGAAGCTGATCGTCGGTGTGTCATTACTACCAACACGCGGAGAAAAATTATTTTCGATTTGGAAGATATGTTCCAGGAGCACAACGAATTGGTTCAGTTATTCAAAACGTCTCTTGATCGAATGCCATCTGACGATCATAAAATTGTTATTCGAGCTGATAAAGCACCGATTGGCGAACATGCAAGGCGTTTCAAACAGTTAACGAAGTGGCGGCAATAGTCATAGTTGGTGACCAATTTAACAATCGAGATATAGTGCTTCATCGTAGAAATGAGCAATTCGAAAGTGTATCCGAGACTCATCGCTGTTTTGATGCTACAATATCCCATATTGTTTTGGAGCAGCCAAGACGGCTATCAACACGGGAATGAATCCTATCGCGAAGCTTGAGAATGACATGCATTGGTATCTTACACTTGCAGATGCAGCATTGTCCTCAAGTCCACATCAAATTCAAACACTTTTCGCAATTATTATAGCCACGTGCAGTCCAGCAAAGTCAACTCAATTGTGTCATAAACATCAAAATCATTTGTCAAAGGATTTTTTACATCGATTGCGCCATCAAACGGGTGATGTAAACAACGAAGCATTGATCGCTATTGAAGACTTTTGCTTGATGATGGCAAGCAAAGAATTAGCTCAATTAGGTATGATAGCGCCTAATTGTGAAATACACGACCTTTTCAGCAAAGAAATGGAGCGTGAACAACAGTATGAACGTGCCGAGCTTAATGCGTTTGTGCAAAACAGGGAGCCATGGGGTCGGATGAGAGTCCTTAGGGGCGCGTGTGGAGGGGGGTCAGGTTAGTCGTGACCCATGTACATGCACGACGGTCTGTGGGTACAATAAGCTTCCAAGCCACATAATCGTCATCGTGCCCTATGTTTCGATAGAGTTGTCCATTTTCGTGTGCGTAATCCGGGTATTTCTGGAGTTCGTCTTGGACTTGTTGTGTCCTGCGTTTTCTATTTGCCCATATGACTGCCAAAGCAGTCTTTGTCTTTTAGTTTGGCTATGGCAGCCTGATTTGGCTATCGATAAGTCTCTGTTAAACATAACAGAGGCTCTTTTGTGTGAGCTGGCACTAACGAGTCGGTGTAACAGCAGTAAATTTTGCGCTTAACAGTACAAAGAGTAAACAAATTCATAAAAGTTGATTCAGAGCGGCTTGAAATTAAAAGTATGACTTTTTCTGAAAACGAAAAGTGAATGTAAAAACCGGAGCCTGCCTGAAAATGTAGAAAAAAACGAGAAGGAACGTGAGTCGCTTCTAGTCGCGACTCTACTTTTATACCCGTACTCAGTCAGTATATCAATTTCTT